>LJIJ01004129.1:0-15941 GCA_001718145.1 Orchesella cincta
ATGTGGAGCTCTTCGAAGATAATATAGGGAGACTGTTCTGTTCAACTTTTATAATTTCAGTGAATCATTTCCATTTGTTTTATTGGACAGATTACAATTAACTTCAACTCATCAGCTGTTTACTCGTATCGAATCTTTAACTTTGTCATTAGTTACGCCACGGGTCACAGGACATGTTTAAGACATCAACAACCACAATGGACGCTTCTCGGCAAAATTTGATCCCTTCAGCTGGGCCTTCGATGGAGTCAACTCAGCCATATCCAAACGGCATTGATCCAGAACTGTGAGGATAAGGAAAGAGCGTTGAAGGCAAAAGTCGATGAGCTACAGAAGGCGTTGGACTCGGCAAATGAAAAAGAGAAAAAAAGGAAAGCAGAAATGGAGGAGACGAAAAAATGGGTTGTGGAAGAGTTAAAACTGCTGTTGTTAAGTGAGGATAGCAAGAACGGCATTGAGTTGCTGAAGGAAAAACTAAAAAATGCTGAAGTGGTGATGGATAATGGGTTTTGGAAGAGGGCTGAATATCGTAGGGTAATCAGAGAACAGAAGCTTAAGATAAGCGTGCTTGAAACAACTCTGGAGGAGATCGAATCTGGACTACGGAGGGAACTGCAACTGCAGCATGATGAGGTGCAAGGTCTACAGAGGCGGCTGGAGTTGGCACAGCAGAAAACACGGGACTATTTACGCCAAGTCTTGTTGGAAATGGAGGGTAATGATAATCCAAACTGAGATGCCTGTAGCTGAGGGTGAAAATTTAGGAGAAAGTGAAGACCAAGGGCAGAATATGGGAAGAGAAGAACGGGATATGGGAATGGGGTGTTCTGATAATATGGTCGTCACAATTGTCACAAAATCAACAGCTGTAAGCCTTTCAGTGGGACTACAAGACCGTTCCTCCACCGAAGGGAGGTATCAGTGTAGAATGTGTACCAAGCGCTTTTTCCATCTGACTGTGTGCCTGAAACACATGAGGAAAGTGCACAAGAAGAAAACGCTTGATAGATTTCAATGCAACACTTGTGGAAAAGTCTTCAAGACGGCCACCAAGTTATCAAGTCACCAACAGCGCCTTCAGTAAGCTACCTTAATTTTGTAAAATTAAATTTGTTCAAATTTTCTGATACTGCATAGATTACTCTGATTGAATGCTTGTTAGCCGGACCCAAAAATTCTTGCTCTGATGATGGCCCCACAGCATTTGGATAACGAAAATGAAGAAGGAGCGAGTAGTCAGCTAGTTCCGGTGCCAGTAGCAGCCTCATCCTCCAATAACCCCCAGCGTCCGAGGCGTTCCACTAGAAAGCAAAAGATATTGGATAGAAGCAAGAATCCTGCAGAATTCTATCAACACGGGGAAAAGCGCAGAAGCAAAATAAACATTGTTGGAGACACAACCAAGAAGAGAAGAAGGAGAAACAAACTGTCGTATGACGTATATGTAAATATTCTCGGAGAAAATCCACCATTGTATCAGTGTAAAGTGTGCCACAAAAAGTTCAAGACTAAAATGAGTATCTATAACCACAAGTACTGCCAAAGTGAGGAGGCTGACAAACCATTCCAATGTTGTCAGTGTGGAAAGGGTTTTGTTCATAGAACTGGCTTCAGTTATCATCTCAAAACTCACATTGGGGATCGTCGTTTCGTCTGCGTCGTTTGCAAAAAAGGGTTCTTTCGAAACTGGGATTTGCAGCGCCATACTAAAGCCCATACAGGTACACTTATCATGATCTAATGGACTTCAATAGTTTGACCGAGGTATAATTATTATGACCAAAATATTTCTAAAACATTTTTTTTATCAGGTAAGCGGTATAAATGTCAACCATGTGGAAAGGAGTATAAGTACAGGCGCTTCCTTATTCGTCACCAGATAACCGTCCACCAGAGCAACAATTGAAGACACGATTATTTTTAATTACTAATAATTATCCTCTGTTACTGTTAATGCATGTTCGTGTCTTTTTGATGTAGTTAATTTTTGTTAAGAAATGTTGAAGATTATGCAAGTTTTTCATAATACGTTGGTGTTTGTTTCCAATTTCTCTATTGTTTCATACTGCATAAATACAAGCTACATCAATTTCATTCTTGTTTTTATTTATAATTAAGTCGTAAAAATCATTAGCGATCATTGTTGTTTCTGCTTCAGTATCAATTTGCCAGCAATCAACAAGGAAGAACAGTGAAAGATTATCACATCGCCCCAGCTTCAGAGACACTGTCAATGCCGATAAAGCATTATTGGATATCATGGAAAGACCATTGTAATATGGAGACAACAAAATCAAGTCATTTGGAATGAGGGGACGACGAAGACGTGTTTCTGGAAACTAAATAAATCTCTAATATGCTTTCTCTAATTGAAAAATTTCAAGCATTTCATCTTGTTTATTGCATTCAAATGTCATGAAATCCATGACTTGTATTAATTAATCATAATCGTCTTCAGTGTTTTCCACTGACGATAAGCGGAAGTCATGGGCATTACAGGAGCAGAGACCCAGTTGTATGATGATTTGGACGCGATCGCCCGAGCGAGACGAGCTCAATGTCATCAGTTGCGCATTCTTCATAACATTCGTTTGAGGTACTAAAGGATCGAGAAAAAGTTAGGGAACTAGCATTCAAACCTAAATTACTCCGTCAACTGTTGTTGTAATTTTAATTGAGATGGCGCGTTAAAAAGCCCATATTCTTGTGTTGTAGATATGCAATTTGGGGGTTTCAAAAATTTCGGATTCACGAGTAAGCCATGTTTAAAATCAAATACTCGTGGACCGATTTTTACAATACTATTTCGGCGTGAATGGCTGTGAATCGGAAAGACCTGGCAACATTTTAAGAAAGAAGGGTGTTCCAAAACACTATCTACGGTTACATAAAAAACGGTGGGGAATCCGGTGAAGGTTTTTTGGGGAAGAAATTTGGACGTTAAGTGCCCGTTTCAGCCCTCAAAAGTGTCCAGGAAGTTGAGAAAACATTCCGCAAGACTCCAACCTTAACGGTGAAGCAGGCAGCTAAGACCATCACAATTTCACAAAAAACTTTGAGCTAAATTATAGTTCAGAACTCGGCCTTTAAAGCTAGGACACAGAAATTGTGCCAAAATACAGTAAAGGCTAGGAAAATCGACTACAGGCAGGGTCAAAGTTTTTCATGAAAAAACTCACGGAGAAAATTGTGGTTTTTGCTGATGGGGCGTACGTCCACCTGGATCATTCGCAAGTGGGGGATGACGGTTTTATAATAGTTTCGACCCTGCAGAAGTCCCCAGTGCTCACAATTAACGGCTCCAGACTCAATTTCTTTAAAAACCTTGAGCTCGCAAGCAATGGGCGTATTAGGACACCTTTCGCAACCCCACTATTCAGAGGGCTCTATGACGGTGGATGTGTACATTCAGGAATGTCTCCAGCAGGGGTTCTATTCCTTTTTTGATGCTCATGATCAAGTTGAAAACTGGCTTTGGTAGCTGGACTTGGCTTTTCACAATAATCGAAAAAGACCAGAAGTACCAAAGTGCCAAAAACATCAAATTCGGACCCTACGACAGCAACCCCATAAACTTTCCTCAGGATCGGAAAATTCAATCTTTTTGAGCAATGTGCAAGAGAAGGCACTTGCAGCGAAAGGAGGCACCAAAAAGTGTTCATCGATTCCAGCAGATTTGGATAAAAATGTCGAAGGAAGTTGCAAAAACGTCCGAAAAAGCTCAAATGGAGCATGTTGCAAAAATGATTTGCTCTTCAGCGACCAATGGGTTTAGAAGGCTTTAAAAGATATCATTATGTAGCTTAGAAAATTGTCTATCTGTACACAAAAAATGACTTCATGAAGTCCACGTGTATAGAAAATACAACTAAATTACGCTAGTTCCCTAACTTTTTCTCGATCCTTTACGTTAAAAGCATGAAGAGTAGATAACCTTGCTAGAACTAGTTTCACTATTAGTAAAATTGTTTGTTAGAGAGGAAACAGTCTCTGTTTTTGGATTTTGGTGGAACTGGACTAGGAAGCGGCGGGGTTTATCAAAGTTCCGGAAGAAAGTCAGAATAACAACTAAATCAAGCAGGTCGCTACCAATCAACTGGAGGAATAGGTGGTGTTGGGGCAAGATCCGGAGAGCAGATCACTGGGCGAGGTCTCGGAAGTGGCTATGGATCTCAATCTGAAGGAGGAGTCAACTTTTCAGAGAGGGATGAAGCTTTGAATCGTCAAGGCGGCTCGTTCCAAAACAATAGATCTTCTGCGCGGCTGAAGAGATAGCACGTCGCAATGGCTCCATTGCAAACAGATATTCAGCGTTCGAGGAGGAATTGGCACGCAATGGCTTCACCGGAATAAGATATTTCAGAGGCGGCGGCGGCGGAGTGAGCACGATGTAGTGGATTCCTCCACTGTGGAAGAGTTGGCAGGTCGCAATGTCTCGTTTGGAAATAGATCTTCTGGTATTCAGTCGTCCTACGATTTCCCCGAAGCTTCACAAAGTGGAGGAGGTGGGATGCAAGGTCGTGCTCTTCATGGCGGTGGTATGCCAGGTGATCCTGGTGGTGGCCGTAACTCAGGAAGAGGATCGAGTGGACCAACTAGTCTTCATCATGCTCATTTGAGGGATGTGATAAGCGAGGAAAGCAGACCTGCAATGCTTCCTAGCGAAAATCTATTCCAATTGATGCGAGAAGCATCCTTAATAGATATGCTTCCAAAAACACTTTTATAATGAAAACGAAAACAAAGGATTTCGGGAATCCCATATCATTTTGCTTCTCAACAAAACATTCACGAAATTCAAGTCCAGGGTTTTGAATAAATATTCAAATCAACTGGGTAGGGAGACAGAACGTATTGCTGTTATAAGGATGGCTGAACAACGATACGAACTGAATACTAGAACTCCGTATCCCTTAAATCTCCCAAAAATCCCTGCTTGCTTGCTAACCCCTTTGCCATCGATTAATTTGATGATATTTGAAGATTTTACTCTCTACAGCTGGTTAGTTCTACATCCAAGAATTTTTGATACGCAGTTTGACATAGTCCTTATCATGCATTCCTTCCTAAAAACTCGGAAGCTAGTTTAAATTTCACCCCTCCGTTATTGAAATGGAATTTTCTACTCATGCTACAGAAACTTACTCTTTTAAAAGAAATGAGGGGACCCGTGCTCCCTTTTTCAATGTGCTGGGAAACCCAACGTCAATCCACCCCACAATGGACTTGCAGGTATGAGATTTGAAGTGATTCTCCAAATTAAAAACTTCTCTGCAACATTTTTTCTGGCATTTTAATGTTGCTGCACCGTTAAATCTCTTTGTGTGAAGAGGAAGCGTCGGCCACATGAACATGGGTATACTTGCACTGTGGCTTGGCTCTCAAATGAATGATCTTTTTCTCGCCCGTTTAATTTCAGGTGAACAAAGCTCTTTGAGCATCTAGCTTTTGACGATGAGCTTGAATCTGTTTCTTCTTTAACCTTTCAAATCGGATATTTAATTTATCTAGCTTCATCTAAATGGTCTTATTTTCCTTAAGCAAGCTCGAATGCTTCAGGTCCGTTTGTTCTCTATCAGCCGTTCTTATTCCTCTTAGTTCTTTAATTTTCTATTCCAGCTTAGCATTACTTCCAACAACTGTCTTAAACATTGATTCCTTGAGCTCAACCAGTCCATTTAGATGGCTTATCTCTGTATCCTCGGTCTTCACTTCGTTCTCGAGGACGTTGACCCGCTCAACACTTTCCCGAAGAGCAACATCTTTGGAGTTCAAAAGCCGTTGAAACACATCCTTGTCTGTCTTCAGCTTCCAGTTCTCCTCTCCGAGTTCTTGATTCGTTCTCAAACTAAACCTCTATTTCACTTCTTAATCGACTTCGAAGCAGGCTTCTCTTCTTGGGTTTGTATCGGTGTCCGGACGACCAAAATCTTCAACAACTGCCGTCACTCTCTTTGATGGGCACGTTAAAAAAAATTATCGGATTTTTTAAGCGTAATTTGTGTCAAAAACGGGCTTTTGAAGAGGCGTGTCAAAATGACGTACTCACCATATCACACTGACAGGAGAAGGGTGGAAACAAGGTTTGAGTAAAACTCAGTTGATTGACCTTAAAGTTGCACCCAGCTCCGATAAAGTTCATGAAGTCATTCATGGATTCCCAGCTTTACCAACAACCCCAAAGTGATAACACACAAGAAACTTATCTTCAATGCAGCACGTACACGAATAACAGGATGGTTCTTTAACGTTTGATGATGATCCATAGAATAGAATAGACAATAGAAATCATTAATGAGATATCGTCTTGGATAATTAGCTTATACCTCCGATAAACCAAAATAAACTGTCTATAATATCGCACTGTTTGCTCACATAGTTTTAGCTTCAGAAAATGGCCAGTAGTAGCTAAAAAGGGAGAAATAGTGGGATATATGGCAATCTGAGTGTCACAAAGTGGGTTTAGGCCGAAAAAGTGCGATTTAAGAACAGAAAATCATCAAAAACGCCAAATTTCAATGGTTTTAGCTTCACAAAATGGTCAATGATGGCCAAAAATGGAGAAATAACGGGATTTACGACAATCCGAGCGTCAAAAAGTGGTTTTAGGCCGAAATAACGCAATAAAGCAACAGAAATTAATCGAAAACGCCAAATTTCAATGGTTTCAGCTTCAAAATACGCCAATAGTAGCTATTATGGGAAACATAATGAGAAATATGGCAATCGAGTGTCAAAAAGTGATTTTTAGGCCAAAATAATGCGATTAAGCAACCGAAAATCATCTAGGATGCAAATTTTCCATAGTTTTAGCTTCATAAAATGGCCAATAATAGCTAAAAGTGGAAAATGGTAGGATATATGGCAATCCGAGTGTCAAAAAGTGATTTGAAGGCCGAAACACGCTATTCCGCAACGAGAAATCATCAACAACGCTATATTTTCATAGTTTCAGCTTCAAAAAATGGCCAATAATAGCCAAAACCGGAGAAATAGTGGAATATATGGCAATATGCGTTTCAAAAAGATACTTTTAGGCCGAAATATTGCGATTTAGCAACAATAAGTTATCAAAAACGCCATGTTTCCATAATTTTAGCTTTACAAAATGGCCAATAATGGCTAAAAATAGAGATAAAGTGAGAAATGTGGCAGTCCGAGTGTCAAAAAGTGATTTTTAGGCTGAAATAATGCGATTAAGCAAACGAGAATCATCACAAACGCCATATTTTTATAGTTTTAGCTTCAAAAATTTCCAATAATGGCTTAAAATGGAGAAATAGTGGGAAATATGGCAATCCAAATGTCAAAAAGTGATTTTTAGCCCGGATCGCTAAACTCAAAACTTTTAGGCTGACACACCCCTACAGAAGACTTTTGCGAGAAAGTTCCTCCTCTAACGACTTCGACAACCACCACCACTTAATTGAATTCCTGTGAATCCCAACACTTGTAAATCTGAATCTCTGTTGGTCCGGGTCATACCTCCTAAATCTAAATACGTCGCATGTGAGCCTACCAACACCTTCTTTTCCATTGAAGAAATCAAAAGGCACTGCCATAAGTTCGGGTTGATTCCTGCTGTAGTTCGAAGTCCAGAAGATTGGGAATCCATTCGGAAATCACCAATAGTTGGGTTAATACAAGGAGATCCTACGACAGATTTCTTTTATGCGATTGGAATGGATGACAGAGGAAAGGAAATATTCGCTACAATTCTGATAATGGGGAACTCCTTTTTTCCATGTTTAATCCGGAAGCTTACACATATCTTGTGAGTCGAATTCAACAGTTTTAGAAAACAAACCACCTATATTTCTGCATTATTAACAGTTGCTTTGTGACCTAGTTATAGGAAATGCAATGTACTATTCTGGATTCCGTTCCTCCTCCCGATCGTTCCAATGGACTGACGATGCTTGATTGTGGTGGTAACGTTTTCTACCGCAAAGTCACTATGGATTGGCCTAGGAACTAACAACCCCTTTTATACTAAATTTTCTTTAAAAGACAGCAAGGTTTACTAACATTCGCCTAGTAGGTGATATATTTACAAATATAGCTCTGAAAATATTGAGCAAATAAAGGTTCTTTGCTTACAAATCCTTTGATGATCTTTAGTTACGACCTGCATGCAGCTTATGGCCTTTTAACGTGTAAGAAAAGGCGAGACAGCCGGAACAAACCCAGACGGCAGTAATCCATCTCCCCTATTCGGATTACTGCCGTCTACTGACAAAGGCATTGTTTATTTCTGTTGAAACCAGTTGACTTGATTCTTGTCACTCTGGATATCCATTTTCCACTTTTCCTTTGGATGAATTGTGCAGCTACTCTTGTAAACCTATAAAACCTAGTGCTATCTTCTACTTAAAAAAATAAAATTAACATGTTTTCTTCCGATTTGCTGTCATCTATACAAGAGATTAGGGAAGGGTAAGAAAACTGTGACATGGCATTAAGCTCTGATGACGGCTCCGTTTGCACATCAAAATATCACGGTGAATGCTTAGGACGTGACTGGGTATGAAAAATAAAAAAATTACTAATACATCACAATATTCCACTGGCATATATGAAACGGGTGCTTTATAAGTAAAACGATGCATTTCCTACTGAATGAAGGCACATATTTTTTATTGTTGTTTGGTTAATGGCAACTTTTGAATGTATTAAACTGAGTCTGATCAATGAGTCATCTATTCCAATCGTAAAACAATCATGAATCAAGGAAAATATCCGATTTCTTCATCCTCGATACAAAAAAATATTGGTTGTCACACAACTGCTACTGCATTTGTTTGCTGACTAAACGATATAATGGTCACCTGCTGTTAACATTTTATCGTGTTCTTACTAATGGCGGGTAAGAAGACCCACCTAATTAAAACCATTACACAGGGAAGCAGGTAGCTCGATCAGTTGCTCTGCTTATAATTTTCTGAAACTGCATACTATTTTTTTTGCAACTAAACCCAAAAACAACTCGGGTTGATAATACCAACTTTGTATTTTGACACAGCCTACGGCATATGAGAAAGAAAAGGAGAGGAAGAACATAGCTGAAACCATAATAAATTCGTATTTGTGTTTAATGCCTTCAGCTTGTTAAGACAAATCTACATTTTTTAATGCCTCCATCATGTCATAATAAGGGAGAGCGTAAAGAACAAGAATTTTTTCCCTCACTTCAACTTCTTTAGAGTAAGGATGAGGTGTGTCCGCAAATCTAACAAACAAATCTAATAAATTGCTCAGTCGACTGTGAAAGCATCCACTGTATTACTTGTACAATGGTCATTTTATTACTAGAGACCAATGATAACAAATGATGAGTAAAGATGTGTCCGTTTGTGAAAAAACGAAGGCTACAGTCTATCGTCTATCTATCGTCATCTCATCAAATCTGCATATCAGTATCAGCCCTTTGGAGGTTGAATATTGGTGATCATGATGATTCTCCTATGCGCTACTGTTTTTAGTATGTGCTTGTCGTTTGTCTGTCGTCTGTGTGCTCACTATATCTATTTGCTGCTCTTCAACGAGTTCATACATCCAGTAAACCGAACAAAAGTGTGGCCTAAAAACTAATTTAAATTATTTCAGGAATCTAAAATTAGGTAAAACTTTAGCATATATTGCATACGTTGACTGCATACGATAGTAGCGTTCATGGTAAACGATGTTTAGCAACACAACTGATTTGATCAAACGCAGACGACCCTTCGTCCTCAAAGACGGGCGAGTGCATTTGTATTACTACCGTCTGCTGTCAGCAGCATTCTTCATTTCTTATAAAACCCTTTGACTTTCAGGGAATTATTTCTGAAACCATACTGTGTGTTATGGAATGTGCGGCTTACATGGTATGGGTGAGTGGAGTGTACCTGTCATTTATGAACAGATTTGAAGAATATAAACTGGCTGAAACGTCATTATTTCAACGTATAAGTTCGTTGACTACTGACAAGCAACCAACTAAACGGATCTATCTCATTCATAGTGGAAATTGATTTTTTCTAACAAAATTCGAAATGTCAGTAGTACAGTTTTTCCTAGTTATTGCTACTTTTATAGTAGTAACCAATGGAAATAAGCAAAGTCAACCATCTGTGGTTGGTTTTACAAGCAACTTCCGCGTAAAGCACATTGCTTTACCGCCAATCGTCGCCGGTCGGTTATTCAACCGACTGACGTTGAATCCGCAAACACATGACGGCATAAACTATCTAATAGCCATGCAGCGGCTTCTTCCTGAAAACAACATAGTTCTGCCACAACCAGGCAGAAGCGGTTCTTTGTCATATGCTGCTATACAGGCATGGCATGGCAAAAAGTTATCAATAATTGCCGCCGACTCAGGCAATTTATTTTAGGCCCTGGTAAGTTTAATAAAGTTAGTAACAATGTTGTGAATTGATATTAATGAAAGACTGGTACTCAATATAAATATAATATAATAATATTTTTAGAAATACGACACCAAGACTAGAGAATGGACCACATCCCGCGACTTGGAAGTAATAGAAATAACAGGTTATGTTGGCGGCGTAGATAACTTAGTGGACAGGAAGGATTTAAAAGGTAGATACATACACAAGTTCGTTTAACATGTAACGTTGTATATGAACATTCGTTAAATTATGAATGATTTGTATTTTTAACAGATAATACTCCTATAATAATAACCGCAACTAAACGACATGGTAAGCCAATGATGGCTCACGGCAGAATAGATTACAAAAAGAAATCCCAGGAGGTGATCAACCACTTTGAAAGGTTATCACGTAACTTGGACCATCCGGATGATGTGAAAGCCACGTAAGACGAAGTATTTTGTAAACATTAAAAAACAGACATGAGGTTCGCACTGATATGTTTTATTTTTTACAGAAACCTGTATATTGGAAACTTCAAAAATTTCGTGGCATTATGCAATACGGCGTATACGCAAATGTCTACCATGAATAATGCGTGGTATTCTCCCAAATTTTTAAGTCAGCAAACATCTGATCCTCAACCTTTACTGCCGGGGGCGTCATATCGACATGTTGCAGCCACGCATCCTCCACTGTTGCCACGCCGTAGAAGCAATAATAAGCATTAATTTAAAAGTATATCCATCGTTAATTGTAAAATAAATTGAACTACACAAAACTAAGTAAACTGAATCAAATTCATTTGGCCTAAGTTTTTAACCAGTTAGTACATCTGAAACGTTCACCTGACCACATGCAAAAACAGTGTTAATTTATAATTAAATAGCATACAAAAACATAAGATGTTCAAAAGAAACTTATAAATGACTTACATCCCTTGAACACTGCATAATCCGCACTACATCCTCCATCCGCAGTAGCAGCCTTCCAATCCGTTGATGTCAGTCCTTCATCAGCTGGCCCACTCGATATTTTCGTTTCTGACCTCCCGGAATGTGTTTTGGCTCTTGTCAAATCAACGGATAATAGTTTGTGATTTTGAATATCCGTCTCACTAAACACTATTACCACAACTATTAGGCAAAAGTCTTTCGAACCATGATGAATCTCATGTGAACTCGTTTTAAGGGTTTCGCCAGCAAACACCTAATTCCATTAAACCTTCTTTGGTTCCCCTCTGTTCCTTGGTATTAGAGAGTCTCTTCTTTTGATACGATATTTTCACAGTGGGCTAGTGTGACTATTCATTGTAGATGGCAGGAGTACGTACGCAAAGGGTATTTATAATACAGAGTACAGATGAACGAGATCTGTAAGTATTATAGGCAACTATCTGTCTGGAGAGGAGAAATTTTGAGAACTCCCTGTGGTAGTTTTAGTTGGCTTCTTTTCCTACTACTTACAATCTGTACACTTGTGGCCTTAGGGTTAGCAGTGCAGACTAAACACGGTTGGGTCGTGGGTTCGAGTGAGGGTGGGGAAATTTCTTTTTGTTCTGTCTTTTGGAATTTGTTTTTTTCGGCAATAGCGTAGGTTGGTTTGTATTGTTTGCACAATGTTGTGAATTGAATTTAAAATGTAACTTTCCCAAAAATATAATATAAAATCATTGTAGTCCAACAACCGTGGCCAAAAAAGGTGAATTAACGTATTTACCTGAGAGATAATCAAGGCATTTTTCAGAAGCTGGGTGTGTAGAAAACCACATTAATAAATAGATCATACTTAATTTTTTGTATGCACTAATGTATAAATACTATTTTGTTAGTCATGATGTTGCATGTATATGTTTCTCGATTTTAGTAAATTGATAATGATTACAAATTCCATCGTTTTTTGCATTAATTTAGCCCAAGAATAATTTTGTATACTCCTATTTGTTTAAAAATGAAATTGTTCGTTCTGAATTGCCTTTAAACGCTAATAAATGCAGCTTTTTATGTCTACATGATCGTTTGCTATTCCGATAGTATACACGGGTACATTTACATATTATCAGAAATTAACTTCCTACGCATAATATGTAAGACATAATAATATACGTAAGAACTATAAAACGCTTATTGTACCCGTTCGCATAAACATTAAGTTTTCTTGATAGTTAGTTTTTACAAGCATATCATGATTCATGACGCAGCCACACTGCAATACTGCACGGGCAATACCCACAGGTCATCAAGCCATCAAGATCTTTATGGCGTTTTTCCGTTTAGCTAGACGTACGCATCGACCCGGTTATACGCACGTACATAGTACTTCCAGCGTCCAGATTCCAATAAATCCTTATGGGGTTGTACAACGAAAATATATGAGTGTTTTCATTTATGTTTTATTTTTCTATGCTAGTTTGATGCTCTATCTATGAATATTATTTACCAAACATTTTTACATTGAATATTCCGCAATCATCTCCAGTTCAACTTTGACAATGAGCCCTTTACGTTCCCCCCAACTTTGTATACACTTCCAATGAAGCAAACGGTCACATATTACGCACATATTATTGAATCATGAACCCCATTCAAACAGCGACAGCGTCAGTTAGTAGGGATGGGAAATTATTAGTGATTTACTTGACGATGTTTTTGTACCATGTTGTACACGTTATTAACGCAGCTTTAGCTAGTTTATAGGAATGTAGGGGAGAACGGGAGAGTGAGGCTCCGTTTTCCGAGCTCCGTGGATGCAGCTTATGTATATGTATGCAGGCATGTGCATACATGTACAGGCATGTGCATATACAGGCCTATGCGTATACAGGCATGTGCATACAGGCATCTGCATATACAGGCATCTGCATATAAGTACAGGCTACACAATAGCCATCTGACGGAATCAGCTGTAGAACCACGGCTGCGTTCCCTACATTTTACCAGAATTTATTACGTACTTCTTTTTAATTTTTTATTATGTATCGTGTTATCGTGTAGATTCCCAGATTAAAGGAGAATGATGCATGTAAATTATTTTATGCAGCATCATATTTTTTTCATTGAAGAACTACTATAACCACCTGTCTATGATTATGAACGACTTTATTACTCATGCTCTGAAAGTAATCAATGAAACGAGCATGACCTAACACCGCATGCAACCTCCATGAGACGGAGATCCACAAAACATAGTAATACATCAAATCAAATCAGTTTATGCAAAGAACGTAAAAAGGGAGCTTATTAGCTCAAATTTCTACATGAAAGTTTTCTGAATCAAAGCGGCATCAGCATTGATACTGATTATTGTGAAATGTAATTACTTTTTGGGAATTTACATAATGATGATCTTGATAAAAATTGAAAATGAAGACAATAATGACCACTCCACTCCATTCTTGTTCCGATCGCTCATATAGGTACGTAAGCTTTATTCTACGCATTTTCGATATGCGGATAATCCATGGAACGCAAATGAGCCAAATTTGTATTATGAAAACTTATTATCATTTCCTGCATGACGTTGTTTTCAAAAAGAAATAAACCCGGCAAACCCGATGGAAAGAAGTGGTGCATTAGAGGTTTTGAAAACATGACACTGAACGTAAAGTAAACGTATTAGCGATGCAAAGCTTATAATTACTTGGAAAAGTATACGCACTCAGATATAGCCATATTGGCAAAAAACGTCTCAAAGTTTTCAAAAGTCACGGCTGAACTGATGGTAGAAGATTTTGATTAAAAGAGTAAAGGACCGTATTTTTGAAACCAGCAAAACATATAAGAGTAGTGTAGAAAAATGGTTTTGTATTTCTGGTGTAAAAGGTCAGGTGCCGATTTATTAATTGTTATACTACGATCTCGTAGCCTCCCCAATCATCGCTTATCCTCCTCAAATATCACTTTCCACTACTTTTGTGGTTTCCCCAAACGATATGGTGTTTTTAAGTTGCGCGGTTTGTAATGGGGGAATTGTGAGACTGTGTTACAACATATGGAGGGATGTACTTAAATTACGTACGAATAACGTAAAAGTTTAGTGACAGACAAAGTGATTCTTATAAAGTGGCTGCACCACTTAAAAACTGAGGAAAACCAACAATTGTGTGAGAAAACAAGCAGACTAATCATAAAGTCCTTCACTGATGCAATGCAGCAAGGTTCTCCCGTTGGGTGGGATTTTTACATAAAATCCCAAAACCCCAAACAATCGGGGATTTTTGACCTTTTTGACTAAATGGGGTTTTTTGCCGTAAAATTCTGATTGGTCCGTGCATTATACAGCTACCTCCGGTATGTATTGGAAATATGTTCAAATACCATGCAAATCGTACTAGGGAAAGGTTATAAACAAACGTAGAAGTGTGTTATCATTAAATTAAGTTGAATTGATGCAGTAAGAACTAAGTATGTGTAGAACAAGTAACAACCAATTGCACCTTGGCTGCTTTCACTCTGGTGTCAATTAGCTCATCTAACAGTAACAGAGTATTCATGGAGAGTCGGCAACAAAAACCCTGAATCCCGATTGCAAAAAGAAAGCTAAAAGTCATGCCACCGTGGAAAACTGGGTCAAACTTGCCGTACCCACGAATGACTACCCAAATGGCACCAATAGTTCCCCAAACTGATACGCCTATAACGACCAGATTGAATTCACTGAGCATAGCAGTGTGCGCCCTTTGTCCATATTCCACCCCTTTTTGGGTGGACAGTACGAAATGGACAAAACGGAAGAAAGTGGTCAAAATGGACGAAATGGACAATGTCATGTGACAGAGGAGCCAAATTTGAATCTGCCATATACATCCCATGTAAAATCTGAGATAGGAAGTCTACAGTAGTTAACTAATCCAGCGAATGTTAAAATGAGAAGGAACTTAAGAATTGACACGAAAATGGATTCATCAGAGATGAAATAGTTAATAGTTGATTTAAATTATAGAATTTTGAATATATTGGCTCTTATTCATAATTTCCTGCAGCAAAGTTCACTGCAGGAGAGCGCTACATTGTATCATATGAAGCGTACTTAATGGAAACACTAAATGACAATTGCTGGTCACAAAATACTGTAAAAATGATGTTAGGAACATTTAAAATACGTAGCTGGAGTTTATATTGTAGTTTGCTAGCAAAATAGCATGTAAATCTCCTTTTGTCCACTTTCGTCCAATCTGTCCATTTTGTCCACCCTCAGTTTGGTGGAAATTTCCGTTTCTTCCAGGGTGGAAATTTCCACTATCCACTGGACGGGCGCACTTTGGAGCATAGCCATCAAGATTTTGTAGCAGCCAACCAATTGCAAATTGTGACGAATGAACTGCTGGGTGTCAGCCATGCTTTTCATAAGAAAGTTGACGATTTCTCGCATATTCATGAGCTCCAAGCCGGCGATGAGAAGAAACAGGTTGAGACAACGGGTGCATTCCAAAATGCTGATTCCAATGACAATTAATTTAATCACGTAGAGAATGACAAGGATTTTCATATCCCAGTATTCAGCAGTTGGAAGAATGTCCTTTCGAGAGGACTTGTGGAATTTCTATATCATAACATTCATTGCCTC
>LJIJ01004130.1:0-15931 GCA_001718145.1 Orchesella cincta
GGTACAGTTAGCATAGAAGCATACATGAATGGAAAGTGGGACCATTGCCACGATAAACAATGTACTATATATACCTGGAGCAGTGGAATTTGTTTTCTGAATATACAGTAGCGAAGAAAGGTTACAAGATTGTAAGAGATAGATACAAGACGAGTTCTATCACAAGCAGACCAACAGCGGACCTGAAGCGTACATGGAGGACGGCATGTACATCATGAAGTTAAGACGCAGCAAAAAAAACTCAACAGCGAGGATTGTTTTGCATGGCAAGAATCAGCACACGCAATGAACCACAAGCATATAGCACAATGAAGAAAACTGATGATTCACCCAAACAGCATGGTATTTCTGAGACTTTGGTTGTGAATGAATCATCAACAGCAGCAAAGAAAAACAGCGGTTCAAGTGGCAAGAATAAGACCAAACATAAGAAGAATGAGGTCATCACAGCAGCAAGCGACGCGTCTTTGACTCCAGCAAAGATAGCAACAGGCAAACACGAGGAAGGAATGGAAACACAACAGCAAAGCAAGCTTTTGCACAACGGCATGACACATGGCTTACAGAAGCTGAACCTACAGAAGGCAGCTACACGGATTCCTCCTCCCCTCTTACTTAGCACAAGTGTAGATGACAAGAATATGACAGATTCAGCCTTGAAATCTGATGGAAGCATTCGGCATGGCGTTTCCGAGCTTCAAAGAGCGATTAAAATGGCTAATAATAATCGCATGAATTTTATTTCCTCTGATATGGCAGCAAACATGAAGGAATGGCATTCCTCATTTGCAACAATGACAGATTGGCAGACGAAAGCATCCGCATTTGTGGACGTTTCTGACGAGGAACACGGCAGTAATCAAAGCAGTGTCGAGTGCAGGGACTAATGATGGAGCTTTTGGTTACAAGACAAGTTTCAATGGATTACAGGATGGCAACCTTGGAACAGCATTTGGATTTTTGATGGCAGCCCCACAGATGACGAACTTGAATGGTTTTTGGTAAAATGTATTTTAAATGGCTTTATGGAATATAGAATTTGAAATCTAGAATAGATTATAGATTAAAACGGCAGTTTTATTGAGTAAATAGCTGAATAGAATTTTTCTGTAAAGACATCCCTAGAATAGGTTTAGAAAAGAATATTATTATGATTTGCATGGCTTTACAGAAAAGTTTATGGATTTAAGTTGCATAGAACATGCATGGTTTTGATGTGATGTTGTTGAAATTTTGATGTGAATTTGTTTTTTGGAGTTATTTGTGTTTTTTGTTTTGTATACAATTTTTTGTCGTATATAATAAAGACTGTGTCCTACGCCACCTCTTATATGTATTTGGCAATATAGCAGTTAAATTTAATTGTTTTTAACTAAGATTAGCAGTGAATAGAATAATGCAGTAGCTGTTAAGGTAGGACTTTGAAGAAGCCTTTTGCTGAAAAGTAGTATGAAGATTTGACATCACTTTTCTCAGTTTGTTTATGTAATTAAATTTTATGACCAGCGATTAGAGCTGGCGAGGGTAAGCTAAACCCTTCTTAATGTTTATGTTACGATTTTGACTAGCGTATTTTATATTATGGAAGGTATGAGATAATAATATAAATATAATATATGAATGTAATTTGTGAGTTACATGCCTATATGTAACATATTTTATATGAGAGATATACATAGAGATGCTAGTACTTTGTTATGGCAGAAGTACATAGCACTACAATTGCGTGCATGCCTATGCACTACATAATATGATGATGGTTTACATGTGTCAATATGTATTACGTTGATTGATTATTGGTACTGTATGATTGAGGTGTGTAATACACCACACTTGTAATATATTATGACAATCATGCTCTGTACAGACTTTGAGTTTCGTGTTTAATAAATTATGGAGTCGCGTACAAACCTTACATCCGCACAACAACTTACTTCTTATTGAGCTCTTGCTGACTTTACTTTAACAAGATCTACATTAGCATGATTTTATCTCATAATCTATAATTTGTTATTCCCTGAATAATTTGCTTTCCTCTGTTGTTGATTTTGTTGTCCTTGCTTTCCCTTGGTGTTGAGTCAAAGTTGAGATTTGCGATGCGTAAAAATCCCCCATAATTACAGTTGCTTTCTCTTCTTTTACAGCACGATGAAGTCATTTAACTGCTGCTCCGATTTGGCTCCATCAGGTGGGAAGTATGCAAAGCATAGCTTGACAATACCCCCACATTTTCTGCTTAATACAGTTATAAACACATATGATTGAGTAAGTCTAGTTCTTAATACTTTAAAGTTTTGTTTTGAATACCAATTAGTATACCACCTTTCCATCTGCCTTTTATATTTACTTTAGTTGGTTCAGCAGTTACACATTCGTAGATGTTGTTGAATTTGTTGAATCCTGTAGTTTTTTTCAACCTTTCCAGTGTGCACCAGGTTTCTGCAGCACAAACAATTTCACAGTTTAATTCAGTAAAATGTCTGAGTTTATCGGATGTAAGGTTACTTGTGAGTCCATCCACATTCCAGTAGCACACTGAGAAGTTGAGAGATTTCCGTGCATGATGGCCGAGTTCCTACCCTAGGGTAGGTCTAACTCGCACTAGCTCACCGTCAATCAAACGATGCGCTACTCCCTCGATCATGACTTCTGACCTCTTCCAGATTATTTTTGTTGCTTTCCCTTTCTTTCCGCCTCTTTGGCTACTTTAATTAACTCACGTCTGGTGTTTCTTGTGGTTTTATGCAAATCTTCATTTATGTATATCGGGTGCTTGAGTGTTTTCCTTTTCTCCCACACTTCCGTTCTGTCTTTCATGTTTTGAAAACGCACCTTAATCTGCCTTGTTTTGTCTGTCTTTGGTCCAATCCTAAAGGCCGTATCAATTTGAGCTTTGACTCCCAGTTTCTCTTCTATGAAAGTTGCCATCCTTGCGGGTAGATTACGTGTAGACTCGGATACATTTTCGTCAATCCCCGTGAAAAACAGATTTTGCTGGTTAGCGACCTGGTACAGATACTCATTCTCCGTCCTAGATAGGTCACTGTGGTCGTCAGGTTGTCCACTTTCGCTTTCATTTCGCGCATTTCTCTGTTGTTCACCCTGAGTACATTAGTTATTTTCTTGATCTTCTTTTCTATTTGGCAGCACTGGGAAACCTTCGGACCATTTCATCAGTGCTTATTTCTGAGAAGTCTTCTTCCTCTTCCTCCGAGCTATCGACTCCATGTCTGGTTCGTCATGATCATCAATTTTGGCTCTTTTGGTTCCTTTACTGCTTCCAGACATTCTACCAATAAAAAGTACTCGGCAGTACCAAGTTCTCGTCACGTAATTGCAGTTACTATAGGTTAATTACCTTGAAAAGAGCCCGGCTCATTATCAGTTCAATTTAATTGTAAAGGCCGGGACCGATGAGGTTGAAACCACTAGATTTTGCGATCCCAATTTAGTGTATGCAGGTGTTAGTTATACATAGAAGGATACTGTGATGCTCACAATATACATTACAGGGTAGGTTGCTTTGCTTATAATTTTTTGTTTACTTCCTTAGGGCTAACTAGGATTGCTCATTTAAAACTCAGAATCCTATTAATTAACTGCTTAAAAATTCAAACTGAGACTAAAATCGAACTGAGCAATATTAAATTACCCTAATGTGCAGATTTATTAAAAAATTCCGCCGAGTTTTGTGAGTAAATATTAAATGTAAAAAATATTACTGCTTCCAGTCGCAGTAGAGCTATCCTTCCCCACTTCACTCTGTTCTTATTACCCGGTAGTAGTAGGGTAAAGGACACTCCCAAATATACTTTCGGGATATCTGTCAATCAATAAAAGCTTTTCAACTAATAAAGATTGTGAGTAGTATGTATTTGGCAGCGTTATACGTTTTCGATAATAAATTTGCGTTTCAATTCAACGTAAAAAGATCAAAAACTTGAAAATCCGATTTTGCACCAAACTTATTGGACAGCTATATAAAATGAATTCAATTGAAGTGAATCTCTATTCATTGATTTTGTGGATGTTATGTTGCTACTACGCAGTGTACATTCCTTTCAAACCTATTGTCAACCTCGATGGGCGGTGGGTTCTCAAAACTAATAAAGTTCATACGGTGAGAATTTAGATAACTTCATTTTGTTTGTAATTGTTATTAAATGTGAGGGATGTTTTTAACTGCAGTTCATTTGCTATTATCTTATATGGTTCCTAATTTTGATCCAACAAGCAACGAAACTCATCTCCAGCATCCAAGAGTTTATAAACAGCAACAAATCCAGTGAGGTAAAATATTTTAACCTAGCCATTGATATCTGCACGTTTATGTGACCAATTACGTTCTATTGGTCAATCTATTTCAAACAGGAAGAAATTGAACGTTTTTGGTCCATCAGTTCAGCTGAAGTTCCAAGCTTAAAAACTCAAAGCAAAAAGCCAAACTGGAACCAAGTAAAAATTAAAAAATTGATTACAATTTTTACAAAAAAAGTTCCAGTATATTTTTGAACCTTGCAGTTTGGAACGGCATGCACTCTAGTCATGCATGCCACGCAAACCATCCTATCATTGGAGTTCTTAATATTTCATGGCAACTGATGGTTGATATCACACTTTCCTCAAAACGGTATTTCAAATGTCAGTCCACGGATTAACATAACAGCTTCAAATAATTATGTTATTACCAGGGTAGGAAAATGTAAAAACATATTATGGTAAAACGGCATGTATAAAATATGTTAAAACTTGGAGAAAAGAAAATTATTTTCTCCATGTGAAATCAATGGAAATATTATTATGGAAAAACTCATTGAGTGTCTCACTTTGCTTATTTGGCTGGCTCTAAATTGAAATTTAAATTAATTCACGGCATACACACATTATAAACAGAGAAAAACGTGTATTGCCAAATAGGAAGTTGACGTAGAGAGAAACCTTATTCTCATTGTGTAATCAAACTGAGTTTGAATACTCGGTTCCTGTGAGATATACCCTTCAGTTAAAGGTGATCGGGATGGACGTAGTGGATTGTCAGGTAAACCCTAATTGTTTAGTTTTAATTTTAACATTTCACAGGCCAATTTCTACCATGAATTTACATTAACTATATAATATTCTTTAGGATGCGGTTCTCAACTGATGTAAGACATTCAAGTTCACGAAGCTAAGACTGACGCCGTTGCAACAATCAACAAGATAATGATTATTTGTGTTTGTAAACTGATACTGCGCAAAGTGCGTCAGTACCACATAAATTTTCCTACTAGTCCAAGTTTTCGTTGATTAATCGACGCCATTATAACTTGACTTTCTGTCAATGAACATAAGTTTCAGTATATCAAAACGAATTTTAACTACTTTATAAGTGCTGAAGTTTTATGATATTAATTCGATACGATTAGATCAGACGTGAACTGAAATATTATTGAGAGGTGAACGGAAATTCATAAAGAACTTATTCCGCTACTATTATGATATAAGCTATTGTAGCTACGCTAAATAGTGCCCTGTTGTATGTAAATGAGTTTTTCCATTTATCCTTGAATTTCCATGTTTTTAATCATTTATACATGTTAAAATGGAGTAAATCTTTTCTCCATCATTTTTGCCTACCCTGATCTATACATACACAATGATTTTGAGAAAGCTGTATCAAAAATTGAAGAAACAGCGAGAACAAGGTAGATTTTTACTCAACTTTTGTAATACATAAAATCATTATGAAAAAGTTCGAGACCTACGTTTTTGCATTAGCATCAGGAAACTCCAAAGAAACGCGGATTATTTACACCAACATTTACACTGTAGCTAATCGGACACCTGTACGAAAAACCAGAGTAATCTTCAGATGTTCTGAGGCCCAAAGGAGGACGCTCAAAAGGGCTCAATCAAGGACGCTGTGGTTGACCCTCTTAATTTGGTGACGTTTATTTTGTGCTGGACTCCGTATGTGGTTTTAACATTATGGTACGACAATGAGTAAATTTGCTGATGAAATTTATCATTAAAAAAAATAATTATAATATATAAAGGCCTGTTTCTTCTTTATTTTAATCAGGTATATGCTCGATCGGTCTGGAGCATCACGGGTGGATGAACGACTCCAAGAGATTTTATTTATGATGACAGTAACCAACTCTGTTATTAATCCTTTTATCTACGGCTCAGTTGTAATGGCACAAAGAACCAAGAAAAATCCAAGTAAAACTGGCTTTTCATCAGTTGTTGCGAAGCCTGTTACAGCTTCAAAGGAATAGTTTTTTAAAAGGAATATGAAATGCTTTTAAATAAATTATGATTAATAAAAATGTTTTGATTTGTTAATGCACAATGCTTGTTTTTAATAAATGTCGAATATGTTATGCACATGGATTACTTTCCCGAAACATTTTATTTTTGTGGTTTCCTCACATCCTATAAAAATGGTAATTGTATTGCGCTGGACTAGAATACTTTCTTATTAGAACATCAGAAGCTTTTTGTTCTGTAAGAATATATTTGCCTTTGCGAACTCGCTCAACTGTGACTCACTAATCTCATGTTTCACAACGTGAGTTGCCTAGACTCGTTAGGCAGTTTTCAATCAGTCTTTCTCTGTGAGCTTCCTGAAGGTGGATATTGGTCTCTAATTCGAGGAAAGCATGACTACCGTCAGGACTGAAATCCAAAGTCATATACCAAAATAGCCTCAGACAGATTTCATGAAAATTTCAAGGTATTTTACCATGATATTTTCATTGAGCATGGATTGCTATTCCATTGAGGTTCACATTTATTTTAACGTTCAGTAATTCCTTGAAACATGTCCAAAAATGAACGTTAAATTGGACAATACAACTTCAAAAAAAATTCTCGATCTTGCAAAGCATATTTAATTTTCTTGGCTCCATAACTGTATCGGTTTGTCAGATTATATAAAAATGGTAACTGAGCTGGAACCACACACATTGTCAAATATTAGTCATTTATTATCACAGGGCTCTTTTGGCATGAATTTTTTTGTGATTGTTTCCTTCATTAAATGCAGTTTTCTGGAGTAAAATATTGTGAGGAATCGATGGCGCGCCGTTAAAATCTTGAACAATGCATAAGACCAGGACTTGGGTGGTCGTTTTGCCGCGGACCAACGTTTCGGGTCAAAAATCGATATTCGTACTCCTACGAAAATTTTCCCAATAGATCCCCCTTACTGCTCTAAATCTAGTAAACCCACAGCCTTCTTAGCTTCATTTTGCCATACTGAACTAAGGGGGAATCTTAGTGGGAGACCGTTGCTACCGAAGCTAAAGTTTTGTAAAAAGACATAAAAAAATCAGGAAGGACAAAACTGAAATCAATGAGAATCAAGAATTTTTTGATTCCTCTAAATAAAATTAGGTTTCGAATATAGTTTCATCATAATATCAACGAATATATGGTTTTTGGGCAAAACAATTACCAAAAACGTATAATTTTTTTATTAGAAAAATTATCTTTCTGGACTTTCCAGTTGCGATAGCAACGGTCTCCCATTAGATCACCCTTAGGTCAGTATGGCAAAATGAAGCTAAGAAGCTGATTTATCAGAGTTAGAAAGACGCTAGAGCGAATCTAGTGGAGAAAAATTGCGTAGGAGTACGAATATCGTTTTTTGACTCGAAAACGTTGGTCCGTGGGGCAGAAACGACCTCCAAGTCTAGGTAGTATGCATTTTTTCATTATTTTAAACGGCGCCATCGGATTCCTCACAATATTTTTGTCCCGAAAACTGCATTTATCGTAAGAAATAATCACAAAAAAATTCATACTGAAAGATGCCGTGGAGAGATATGATCTATTATCTCGACAAGTGTGCACACGAGCCAAACAAAATTCTCTCAAACAATTCTGTCCAAGCAAGTGGTTTTTTGAAGATCGTAATTTGTGGCTGACAAACGATGATTTAATTGGGAAGTTGCTTCACAGACGAATGTTGCTCATATCAATCAAACCTTCCGTAGCTGCGACACCGTGATCCATTGCGGAACAACACGTTTTAAGCCTAATGAAGTAACGATTTAACACGAGTTCTTTTCAGAGATGAAGTTCCTCGTGCGAATATAGCACGATACTAATCCCCCCAAATTCCAGGAACGAAAGCAAAAATAAAATTGCGTTCGCTTGCAATTTTCATAAAATATCGTAAATCAAATATTTTATTTCATACCAAATAAACCTGGGCTGGAATATTTGAAAACTCTACAAACTTCTCGTTACCCAAAGTGAGCAGTTTTCTTGAAGAATGGATGCATGTAAAAACACAATTAAAAAAGGATTGAGATAATGCAAAAAAATGCAATTTGTTGGAGTATTTTGTTTATTATAGTAACAATACAAAAATTTCTTAGCTAATTTAACTTCTCGCGTTTAACCAACTTGGCACTATAGTCTTCAACACATGTGGTGATTCCTTCCACAAGCTTTAAACTCGCGAGGGTTCTTGATATATTATCGGGCAGTTCAAATCTATATTTTTGTACTAATGTCGTGAGGTACAGAAAACCGCTCTCTTTTGCTAGCATTTCTCCCAGACAAACTCTCTTTCCTAAAAAACAAACCACAATATTTTCATACAATTTTTTACAAAAAAAAACTGTTCTCAATTTTTAAAAAATTTTCTAACCAAGTCCAAATGGAATAATTCTCTCTGCTTTCTCCTTAATTAGTTGTCCATCCTCAGTTAGAAATCTCTCAGGCCGGAAGACATTCGGATCGCCCCAAACAATTTTATTGTCGTAAACGCTGTACATATTTGGCACAATGCTTGTCCCTTTCTTGACAAGTTTCCCATTATACTCGAAATCTCGGACGGCTTGTCTCGGTCCCAAGTTGATTGTCACTTTGCCCCAACGAAAAACCTCAAGGAAAACTGCTTCCGTGTAGGTCATATCCTTCCTGTCTTCCAGCTCGATAGGGCGATCACCCACCTTTTCTTGGATTTCTTGGTAAACTTTCTCCTGTTTTTCAGGATGCGTCATGAGAAGGAGAATAGCGAAAAGGAGCCAATTCGCAGTAGTCTCAACTCCTGCCGTGAACAAGTCCGTGACAACAACAAGAAATGCTTCGTCTACACAAAAATATAATAGTTTATAAACGATCCCATTAAAGTTAAATTTTAAATGGGGTAAAATGACCTACTGGAAAACACTTCGGGATTTTTCTTCTCCGTTTCCATTCTTTGAATGAAGGCATCTATGAAACAGGTTGGTTCTCCCTTTTTATACTCTCCGAGCTTCATCCTTTCGCTGATAAGCTCCTAAAAACAGATAAGCTTGGATTTTTTCGTGTGTAAAAAATGTTGGCTAATTTTAAATTAAATAAAATTACCTGTGAATATTTATGGACCCCTTCTACACTCTCTAGTTGCTCATAATATCAAGTGACTTCCCAAACAGAAATCTGAGAAGGGGATACGCTGTCATCAAACTTATTCCGAGAGTACTCGCCCTAAAAAACTTATCCAAGGCGTTAACCAGTTCCACAAGCTTTCTATCATTGTAATCTTCATGCCGCTTTCCATTCAACATCGCGGAGAGCAAATTTTGTAAAGCTAACTTTCACAGCGCCAGATGCCTCAAATGGAACAACTCGATGAGGACTGGAAGCAGCTTGTTCTTCCAAATGATTCACAAAACCGTTAACTTCCTCTCGAAACGTTACGAAGCCAGGCTCTATTCATCGGGCCACAAGAGCGCCAGCATTGGGTGATAAACTTTCGCATTTCGACCCAAGCCGTTGGGCCATTTGCGAACAGAATTCCGGTGTTTTTATAGAACTGACGCTCAAGCCAAATCCCTTCACAGGGGCGGTCAACACAGTCATCCCCGCCGTAGAAATGCTTGACAGATTCATAAGATGAAAGAAAAACTGGAAGGAAGGGGCCATTCTTAAATAACTCTGCGTTTTTAATAAATTTTGATTTATTTTGGGAAATTTAAATTTTACCATAATTTGCTAACCCTAGCTTGATACTCATCGCGTCTCCATATTTTTGGGCGAGTTTGTGCAACGCTATGAAACCCACGGGATGAGTGGCAGCTACCTGGAGCATTGAGCCAACCAGCGGAAAACTGTGTTGGACCTGTTTCCAAAGGAAATTTTCAAAATCCATTACAATTTGAATTTTATAATTTCATATAACTCAAAACAAAACCAGGTAGTCTCCTCTTGGACTCGGTAACTTCCCGCAAAAGCCACAGCCAAAGGACAGAGCTCGTGGTGACGAATACCAAAAACATTAAAAACATATTGAATGGCTAAATTGTTGAGAGTTATCTCTCAAAAGTCAATTAAAGTAACCGAAATCTGCTCTGTGTTACTATCTCAGTTGCAAGCTCGCAAATGGCTTGGGAATAACCTGGGAATGCCCACCATATCAAAAAATCATGACATGTAAAGCCAATCCATTTCTAACTGATTATTCATTCAAAGCGTCAATTGCCCAGCTATACACTTGTTTATAAGAAACTACACCTTTTTTGTCCTCCAATAGGCGAACTGGAAATAGCGTAAAAAGTGAAACGTGTCATGCAAACATTTTACAGAAGGAAAGTCCAGCTAAAAATGTATATGTTTATACAAAGTATAGTTTTTTGTTGCTAAACAACTTTGTTCTACGAAGCAGCTTCCATTTGTACATCAAATCATGTTGTTTTTCACATTCCAGCTCAACTTCTCAAGCTAAACAATGAATAAAACATGCTTTGGATAATATTTCTAAGCTAAATCCCCACTGGGAACAACCAGTAAATCGCAAAAAAGTTGCTTTCGTTGAAAGACAAAGAACTAAATAAATGCTTTCTATATTAGAGTTTGCATTTGGTTGACTCTGTTTTTTCGGCCTCTGAAAATGACGTGGATCTTAATTATTTGTGGGGTTCAGGACAATTAAAATTTATTGGGTTGTCCCAGCAAGTCTCATCAGTTCTGGATTATTGGGTTATATTGTGTTGGGTGGCTTTGGTTTTTATTATAAAATGTAATAAACTGTATGATTGCTATATTTTCATTTTGCCACTTTTCTAGTTCGAATTCATTAGAGTACTTGAAACGATACACGTCTCAGAGTTATTTTATATTAGCAGAATGAAATGGCTCTTGTATCTTATATGTGTGTGTATGTAATGTATCTTGATTCTGCTTTTACAAAGCTTAATTCATTTATGAGTTGAACTCCACTAATATTTTGTATATACATAATATCTGTAATACAACTTTTAAATTAATAATAAAATTAGGTGTTACATCTTCTGCGGCCGACAAAACAGGAGTCAACCAAATGCAAACTCTAATATAGAAAGCATTTATTTAGTTCTTTGTCTTTCAACGAAAGCAACTTTTTGCGATTCACTGGTTTGGGTCTTTTTTCATGGCTCCTGCTGTTATCTTTAGTTATATATACTATATTTAAACTGCCACGATTGATTATGATTATGCAAAGAAAGTCATCTTTTGTAGGAATAACTTAAATAGTAGTAAATCCAACTACTTTTCTAGTACGTATATTTGTATCAACACATATGTAGTACAAGTCATTAAGTCATGCTTCGTTTTTCTTCAGTACAATCCAATATATCATTTGTTGTTGCTAATATTGAAAGCTAGTAGAACACACATTAGTTGCTCTGCACTTTTATACTAAACGTAGTGTGGGACAGGAGTCAGCAAGTGAAGGAATGCGTAACAGAGTCGTTAATTTTATATCTAGCATTTGAATTTGGAAGTTGAGTATGGTCAAATATGCATGAAAATGAAGTATATATGTAGTTGCCTTCATGTACTACAGTCGTACACGTGTGAAAATATTTGGTCATAATAATTTCCAAGTGGGTTAAAGATGGGTGAACAATTTTCTTATAGTATGCCCGCTATAATGCTCAAATTATATGAATGCTACCTCATTTGTTGAAATTTTTTCCCAGTCACCTGTCACAGCGGCTCAAACCACCTACATGGCCAATAGCAATGTAAAATGTATATGTACCATTGTATGTAAGAGCTGTAAAACTTTTCCATTGTGGATTTCAAGAATGCATAAACCTACAGATCTGATACTTATGTGTACTATGCTCATGTTTGTCTAGAAGAGAAATGATCTGTCTTGAAGAGTTATTTTGAACCACTGATATTCCAGTGAGCATGAACCCGATAGGTCAGCTTGTTTCCAAGCATTTTTCAATGTTTTGCCATTAGTAATACTTACAACTTTTTAGTCATAAAACTTGATATTAGATATTATGCAGAGCACTCTTCCTCATATATTGTTTTTCAGATGAAGTCTAGAATGTAAACCGTTTGGCCGTCCTTGCATTTTTAAGCTAAAGACATGCAGTGTGATTCCATATCAGTCTTCAACTGACTGCCATTTGGAACCAAGCGGCTTCCAAATTGATCAACGTGCCTACGACGTTTGATATGGCAGTGTTTTCGTCTTTCAAAAACAAGTGAAAGCAGAGGTCAGTGAGGTCTAATGTCCAGCTCTGTTTTAATTCAAGGTTTTGTATAAATTCTTACTTCTGATTTCAGAAATATATGCACATTAAGTTAAGAAAGCTGGAGGATCTATATAGCATAGCAAGTCTCATTAAAATTACAAGTCATTGCCATAATGACCATGAGCAATGTTGAATGAAGGACGAAGGTCATCGTGATCAGTCGGCATTGTTGAATATTAATGCTGAAATAAGTAGGTATTCCTACTAGACAAACACTTAGGTAAGGTTATGCAATAAAAAGTTGTCGAGGCCAACAGTTGCAGTGTTTTTATTAATGATTGAATGTTTTATTTATAGTTTGTTTTGTCATGTCATGTTATTATGCAGATGAATATGTAGACTTTAATTGGGGGGTGATTTAAAGAATGTAAAAATTGGGTTTGAGTGTAATAGATAAGACAAATAACATGAATATGAGCATTGACTTTCAGTGAATTTGGTCTAGTTTTTCCTTGATAAACAAACAATGTTACAAACTGGTTGGTATGGAGTTAACAGGAAAAGTAGATGAATAACTAAACAATTTTAATTGATAAAAATTGCATGTAGTTTGGGTGTTGCATGAAATAAAGTTGTGGAGTGCTGAAAAAAATGACTTGAATGCGTGATAATTCTCTTTTTCATTCTGACTCAGCACAACCGCGTAGCGCTAGCTCAACTCGTGCTCCCAACTCGCTCGTACTCCCAACTCGCTCGTGCTCCCAACAAAAATTTTCTCGAGTGAAGAGCTCACTCTTCTTTTACTCGCTTCTCAAAACTCATGCAACAAATATAATAGAGAGACTGTGTTTTACAAGGTTGCTCACGTTTTCTTGTGATTGTAGATTCGGCTAGAGTATGATATATATTTTTTGTAAATAAAATACCGATAGGGTTAAGGATGATGAATACATGCTGTGTATGTACATGTTTTGTAAATATTTTCAATTTAAACACTGTAAAATAACCTTTATGCCATTTTATATCTAAAAACGAAGGAAAATAAGTGAATTTAATATCAAATTTGTTGCAGTTGACGTAATTGAATTAGCTTGCGCAATTACAATTTGAACGAGGGAGAAATTAAGACAAAATTTATTAAAATTTGGAAGATTTTTTTAGTACCCATCCAGAACTAGAGTATGTTCAGTGTGCAGTTGTCAATGGGAGTGCTTGCGTACTCTCTCTATTATCCTGCATCAATTGAATACATCGCAATCGGCTCAAGTCACCCCTGAATCAAGAGCGAGTGTCAAATTCCAGCCTTAGCTCAGATCTATTATCAAGGCAGGAATTCACAGTGAATTATTCACTAGCAGTGGGACATGTTTTGCTTAACAAACATTGAGTTGGAGAAGTATAAATAGTTCACGATTGTGTACACATTATAGCTTCAAAATGACGAGAACTGAAACAGTTAACGGAGACCTTTTCAGAAGGTTGGAGAGTCGCATCAAAGCACTGGAACAGGCTGTCACCCTCCTCTCCAAAATCGCCAAGGTTGACGTTTCAAAATTACTCCAGTCAGGAGTTGATGACAAAAACTCATCTTCCAGTAAGTTAATAACAATCATCAAGATCCATAAATCAACAAAAATCAGTCTTTCAAGTTTTGAAACTGATATTGCTTTGTTTCTTCTCGCAGATAATAACGGACCGGGGATTGGAGGAAACGCCAAGTTCTCAACCTTTTCATCATCAGTATTACCTCCATCCGAAGCCAAAAGCAGTGGAAAAGCACCACTGAGACAGTTTTCAGTCAGAAAATTACGTATTAAAATCAGATCTCTGGAAGCAGGAAGTGGAAACAATTTTCAATCGTCCTCCACTCCAACATTTGTCCCTCCAATTCCACCTGGAGATCAGGAGGAGGTTCAGCTAGAAACTAAGAAAGCTCTTCACCTCATGTGGAACAAGCTAATGAAGAGGATGATCCTGATTGGATTCCCGAACCCTTGTCACCAGGCTCTGATAACGCATCAGAAGCTGATGGACAACCCTCTGAAAATGACTCAGAAGATGATAAAAATGACACTGAAGCAAAATCAACTTCCGCTTCAACATTAACTGAACCCTCAACCTCTTCCCCGCAGTCAAAAGACGACCCAGAAACCAAACCATTGGGCTACGAATGTGACAAATGCTTCACCACCGGATTCAAGACTAAACATGCTTTAAAACGCCACAAACGAGCTGAGCATCCTGTTCACGACCGCATAGGAATGGACAAGGCTGGCGCACTTGTCCCTACTGCGACAAGAAAGTTTATGCGCCTGCAAATTCGAGAATCACCTCCGAACCCATACGGGAGAGCGTCCTTATCTTTGTAGTCAGTGCGGCTATGCAGCGAAATCCAAGGAAACTCTGAACAGTCACATGAAAATTATGCATGATAGAAACCTTCCGACACTGGTTTGCAAATATTGTGGAAAGGAGTTCAAGGGTAAAAGCAACTTAACCATTCACGAGAAGAGTCATGAAGTCATGAAGGTAATTTTCAACTATTTAACGATTAATCTGTGCTGTGTTTAATTTTTAAAAATCTTTTTTTTATTCTCCAGATCATGGGAAAATGTGTACCATCTGCAACCGGAAGTACGTCAACCTCAAGGGTCATATACAAACGGTCCACGAGAGAATTCGGAAGTGGGAATGCCACCTTTGTGATTTTAAATTCTTGAAAAAATGCAACCTCGACAAACACGTCAAGAATCATGATAACCCGAATAGGAGGGTCAAGGGCTACCACATTGTGAGACCGGAGAGGCTCCTCAACCGCGGAAAGAAGACTGTATTAAGGATATTTCAGGAGGAAACTCCTCAAAATGAAGAGAAGGAGACGGCTTCACTGTCACCCACGCCGGATGCTAAAACTGAAGACCCACCCGAAGAAATTGGAGATGAAGACGAAATAGTTTAAAAACTGCAGTATTTTTTTTATAAAAATCTTTGGTTTATTTATATTTTTAAAGCTTTTATATTAAAGTACGGAGTATATATTCTATTTGAGATTATAATTATTTATTTGTCCGTCTCACTTTTTTCTAAGTCAGCTATTTTCGTAAGATTTACTAAGTCTTGTACCTACTACGATTATAATTCATAAAGAAGGATTTTCCATATTCATAAGTAGAAATCATAATGGCACAAGCAGGCGCCACCTTAATTATCCTGGGCACGAGCCCTGTAAAAAGCCCGTGGGTTCCTGTTTGCTGATATATTTTTCTGATTATTTCTCTCGTGGTGCTACTTCCGCTTGTTTTGAGTTTGAAATCTGCCTCCCCCATTTCAATTTGTTTGTGAGTTTTTACAACATCAAAGGGCAGGGTCAACGCTCCAGCTACGGAGCCTGCAACGGCTCAGCCAAAACTGAAGAGGATGGGTGTTTCCTTCTCCTGAGATCCATACCCGGCTAGTTTTTTCTGTCCTTCGTAACA
>LJIJ01004131.1:0-15926 GCA_001718145.1 Orchesella cincta
AAATATGAAAAACCTAAATAGAAGTTAAATATAAATAAATTAAATTTGTAGATATCAAAATTTTCTCGATGCGTCGTTTTGCAAATGAGTGTGTTGAGGAAATCACGAGAGCTCGTTTTAAATGCGCTTGTGACACCCAGATTTTTTGGTTGCAAATATTTGCTAGATTCATAGAGGTTCGCTGGAGTTTATCCATAAGAAATCAGGGGTATTCGTTGGGTTCAGGTTAAGACAGTTGCCCATATTGAAGATGAGACAGACACATAATTTTTCAACAAAAAAAGAGGGACTTAAAAACTGTTTCTAACTTTTTTGCAAAAACTTGTACATATACAATTTTAACGGGTAGCGTTCAACACACTGGGCAACTCATTAACTGCATTTAGGGCATAAATACCCCCACAAATTTCGGTGTAAAAATTTTATTTTAAAAATTTTGTGCGGCAGTTTTTCGAGGTATTAAATTATGTCCTATGATGCTTGTCCCTTAAGAATATTGTTCAGATTTATGTTCAAAATTTCATGGTCAATGTCATGGGAGCACAAGTTGCAGATCTGCTCCTATCACAGATGTCTTATTTAACGCCAGAGCGATAACACTGATTTTCATGGCATAAGCTCAAATAACTCTATAATACTGAGCATATATTTGGAATATTTGGAAGAGAGTCTTGCTGTCGAATTGCTCTCATATAGCTCGTGATTTTCGTCGTTATAATCTACGTTTAATATCCAAATGGCTATATTACCTTCTTAAAAGTGATGCAAAATGATTTTCCCACGAATTATAACTTCAAGTATAAACACATAAGCAGGATCGGCATAGTGATTAATCGAGCAGTATTTCTCACAGTGGCTCATATTATGTCGGTGGCACTTGATTCTAACAAATCAGATTGATTTTCTCTAAAAAATAAACATATTGCAATTGGCAAACGGCGGTTTTGACAAAGGGATTTTCAACAGATATTTACGGTTCGAATTAGGCTAAATTAATTATGATTAGAACTGGGTGTATTATGTTCCCATCTATTCGACAGGTATTTATCATGAAACACGGGTATTATTGCGCGTTAATTTAAATATTGACTTTCTCAACCAAAAACGTGTTGAAATATATATGGTCTGTTAGGTTTTCTTTTATAAATCATCGGAGCCACTAGCTTATATTATATTCTAACTATATATGTGCTTTAATTAAGAACTCATCTAGTGGCCATGATTCTTACAGCACGAACTATTTATCACTCGTTGATCAAGCGAGAATTATTAGAAGCCATTCTTTCTGGCCAGTGCACGTTTAAAATTTCCTTAAGTCACTCAGAGAATCATACGCCATTCTGAGAATTACATTTTTTCATGCCACTCACTGATAAGTGAGAATTACATTTTTTCATGCCACTCACTGATAAGTGAGAATTACTTTTCTTTAAATTCACGTGAAAGTGAGAAATACATTTTATCTGTCACTTATAAAAGTGATATTTACCCGAGGACATTCTCTCGAGCCAGTGCTTTGATATGCACAAAGTAATAAATAAATAATTAATTAAATCGATGAAACTCTATATGTTCCACCTACACTAAAGTTATTCAGATATTACGAATTCTACTTTTAATTCGTTTTCAATGTAAGTCATTGCTTTAAACAACCTACTTGAAAGTTGAAGTGGAGAACGATGCTTTTCTCAGCACCAGAGAACAGGCTCATAGCCTATCATGAATCCGTACATTTGTGGTAGTCCAAAACCGGACTGGAATGTACATTTGTGGTAGTCTGTTTGCTTTAGCATACAGGTTTGTGTGATTGTCATAAATTGGGAAGTCATAATTGAGATTCGTAAACGATAATTACACTGCTCTTCATTCAAATGCTGTTAAAGTGACCGGTTAAAGGAATGTACGCAAATCTAAAATATGGGTCAGATATTCTTTTTATTGTGTACAATCCTCTAAATTGAATAAACATCAGCAGAAACGTTTAGGTAGTTACGTCATTGATTCTTGTTTACGCATCATAATGCTGCTCAACCATAATACGGTCTACAACAAAAATGTGCCCCCGTGCTTCGATTAATTTTAATTAAGCCATTGCTTTGCTTGACAATCCTTGTCAGCGCCTTTGTTTCGGCTCGTGGTAAATTCCACCAACGAAGGTCTTTCACCGGCTGCGAAGAATTGCAAGCTTTAAAAAGCAATGAGAATATCATGAGTGGCATTTTTACGTAGCGTCCTAATGAAATAGGCGTCAGCATTGTTTTGAAAGTTTTTGAGTCAAGAAAAGGAAAATAAATTCTTATTCTCTAATAAAAAAACGGATAAGGCTTTGATTTGGATTGTAGTACATTAAAATGTTATCTGAAAGAAACCTAATTACTCTGCTATAAATATTGGATTTATGACGGGACACCAGTATTGCTTTGGTTTAAAAGAAATTAATAGCTCATTATTGTTAATTTTATTTGGCAAAGTTGACATTTTAAAATCATTCTTTTCTGTACAGAAAAACAAGAAGACGAAGAAACATTTAGGAACAAGCCTTCGTTCATTAATGATAAAAAGCAAAGGCGTCACTATGTTTTCATTTTAGTAAAACGCAACATTGTGCAGATAAACCATAACTCGATTCATTGCAAAAATGCGCCTCCGTGGGTGAGTGTTGCCTTGTCGTTTTTTTTAAATGTTATGCTCTTGCGTGCATCCGGGTTACAACTCCTGGCAATTTCTGCCGACGGAGCGTCTTCCGTAAACTGGGACGGATGCGAGTATTTTTGAGAAGCATGATCATTGTGATTACGAATGAGAAAATACTACATCTTAAAAGTGCTTGCGTGTAGCCTTGTTTTGCCTCGTGGCGAATTCTGCCAGCAAAGCTTTTTCTATTAACGGCATAACGTCCATACAAGCAGTTATGAGTGAAAGTAATCTCAATCATGAGTTGACAAAACCGTCAGTCCATTATTTGTTTTAAATGACTATGAGGTCAAGAAATTTATTGAAATTTACCATTGCGATTGAAAACTGCTTATGAATCTAATTCCGTTAATTCATCTGCGACCTTGGGTAAAAATCAGAATGTAGAGATTTGATTGGAAGAATTTAGACCGGTCGTTTTATATTTATAAACTGTATGTCTGTCTCGAGATTGAGGTCAGGAATATTAGAATATCCGAGGCTGAGAAATAGACAGTTTAGCTACAAAAATGAAATGCGTTTAACTTGCATGTTTTTGCTAGTATGTATGTACTTCTGCGTTATTTGCATTTTATAATATCAGCATGAATGCAACATGACAACATTTTCTTTAACCTTGAGTTCGATTGAAAAGATTATGTGGGTAAGAAAAGATGAGTTAATAAAGTTCTTGATTTTATCCATTGATAAATTTTCCTAACTAATCATTCCTAAGTAGGTTTCTGAAAGCTATAATGCGTTTTAAGTGTGCTTTTAATTTCTGCTAAAAGAGCTCTGAGCTCTCATCCAGGAAAAAAATTTGTGTATCCTCATGTACGAGCATAAAATTATACTGAAGAAAATATGCAATATTGGAAGCTTCCGACGACGCACGATTAATAATATGCTACATTGCAATTGACCAAGAGTGCGATCCTTGCAATGCTTTCTTATTAATCGCATTTTTCTTGTCGTCTTGATATATATTTTAAAAATGCTTAAACGCCTCTGTGCTCTGAATTGAAACAGCCTATTTTCTGGTTGCTTTAAGTTTTAAAATCTAGTTACTTAAAAATTATGATCATGATATAAATTAATTTCTTACAACTAGTCTTACATATCTGGAATTTTTCGATTTGTCGATACTCCTCCGCAGAAATCTTGAAAACTTCAACGCAGTGATGAGATGGGCTCTTTGTAAATGGAACGGATTTCAGCCATACTTTTTTTCTTTTGTCGCCATGTAGACTGCATTCCTTATAAAAGTTGTAATGGATTGAATTGTGGAGTATTGCAAATTTCCCTTACAAATAAGAAGATATCAGGTTCTTTTACCATATAGCCATAGACTATGAATGAATTACGATCGGCAAGATGTTCAGTTTATGAATATTGATGGAAAGCGTATGAAAGTATGATTTACATACAAAATAAATAATATGCGAAACACAAAGTGTTTTTGGTTTACAAATAAACATCCATTTCATCGGAGTTTGAGTTGGGAGCTATTGTACGTCACTGTGAAGTGGAAAACAATAGCTCGGGAATCTGCCAAGGTTAATCTCAGCGAAAGTCATATAAGTTTCTGTGAAAACTTTGAAAGGACAGAGTCAACTCTCAGAAATCTTCTACAAGAACTCAGCTATGTAGAGTACACAACAATTGAAATAACACTGAGGTGAAGGTGCGTTCGTTGCGGCTTTTATACCTGCGAACGGTCATCTAACTCAATGTATACATACATTCACGCATGATCCGTGAATGTGAAATATGGTAAAAATGTGGATCACTACATTTTCATGAATAATGAGGGAAAAGTCATCCTCATCGCAATGATCTTCTGCATAATATGCAGGGACACACGAATACTCAAAACCATTCGTGACACCCCAGTGTCTCCAATACAACAATTTCAATTAGAAAAAGATGAAATTCAACTTGACAGTCACCAGAAATCAAACTCACCTTTGGAACGGCAAGTAGATGCAACAGTTATAAGAACCCGATCAATAAACTTTTACCCATCTCACTATGATGTCGAGTTGCGAGTAGTTTTGGAAGATTTTCAGCTTTTCAACAAACATACAATTCCAGCTAAAGTGCTAATTTTCGGCACGACCACAGAAAATACAACTAATATAGTCTTGGATGCTGGCTACATCAAAGTTAACAGAAGTTCCATTAGGGTAACTTAAACCTAAAATATATTTGAAGACATAAAAATACTACTTTACAATAATCGTACACAATCCAATAGGTTGTAACTGAGACACGACCTTTGCAAATAGAAGAACTGATCATAATATTATGAAAAACATTCTTCTCATCAACCTTAAAAATGAGATTGGAGCTGGGGAGAAATTGGAAATTTCAATTGAATATATAGCCCCACTTTATCAATGGTTTTCGTCGTCTGGTGTTTATCTCGTTAAATATGAGGATGAAGGTCAGTACAAACAATTCGTCCTGAGTAAATTCAACCCGCCAGTTGGGAGACAATTTCCAACATGCAGCAATGCATTCCCGTGCTTTGAAGATTCCCAATTTAAAACTACTTTCAACTTGACATTATTCCGGAAGAAGGATTATACTACGGAAGCAAATGGAGAACTCATTGGCAATGATCCAGAGTAAGTCTTACAGAAAAAATGCAAAAGCAAAATTCAATTAAAAAACGATTTTTTATTATTAAAGTGTTAAATTTAGCCCGCAATTTGATGAGTGGATGATGGACAAATACACGTGGTCAACAGCAATTAGACCAGCCATGCTAACTTTTATACTTTTCAAGGAGTCTGATTTTTCATTCCTGGAAAACCATTTTGGGAAGGAAATGTTGCCTTTGAAAATTTATGCACCGCCACAATACATTGACAAACCAGGTTTCCAGTTTTTAGCATACCTTTCATCGCTAGTTTTTGGTTGTTTTGAAAACTTTATTGGGATGTCGTCATTCTTGCCAAAACTGAAATGGTTTTTTGTTCCAAATATTCAAACGGAATTTGAAAACTGGTACGCAATCTCATAGGATATAAGTAAATTAACACTTTTAGATGATGATTTTTCTATATTCTAGGGGTATAATTGCTAATCAGCTTGAATCAGAAGACTTGAAAACTGACAATGATTTTATTGAAAATACTGGTTAGGTTTAAAATAATTTTAAAAACTGGCATTGTTCAAGTTATTTAATTTTAAAATTTAATTCTAGTCCAAAGTTTAGCACTCCAGATGTTGGGCGATAGGGAAGATCCACATGTTGATTGTTCATTCTTTCATTCTTTCTCAAGACCTTGACAGATGCAGACGTGTCTGCTCTTAGCTGCGCATGTCCTCTAGCATATACTAGAACCTTCACACACTCAAGTGCACTTTATACAAACACAGCCATCCTCTACATAGTTTTACATAAAGTTCAACCTAACTTTTTACAATGGCTACTGAAAGCTCTCAAACCAATCCACTTTCAGGCTGGATGGAATCTCAAGCAAATGAAAACAGTGAATACATTCCACCCAGTGGCCAACAAATGCCCAACTTTCAAGTTTCTGGGCTAGTTACTTCGATTGATCTTAATTCTCAGCCAAGCAAAACAAATGAACTGGGCGAAATCAAAGCCCTCTTACAACTCTTAATAACTGACGTTGCTTCCGTAAAAGCCATAAATCAAGAAACGAAGCTGAAAACTGAAACCATCGACGAACGAACAGAAAAAATGCAACAAGAACTTCACGAAACTGTGGCAAGTAATTCCAAATCAATTGAGCAGTTACAACATGAAAATGCTGATTTGAAACGAACAGTCATGACACTGACCAACAAGTGTGAAACTTTAAATACCAAATGTGAATACTTCTCCAACAAGTGTGAGCAGATCGAATGCGACGTGAACTATCAAAACTTGGTGATCTCTGGCATTCCTGAAACAGAAAGTGAAGATTCAAACTCTTTAAGAAATGGAATATGTCGGATGCTGTACGACATTGTTGGCAGAAACATTATTCCTGACACTGTTTACAGAATCGGAATGAAAAGACATGGCACCAACAGACCAATCAAGTTAAGGCTTATCTCACATACAGATCGCAATGATATCCTCAACAACAAAAATAAATTTCCAAAAGACATCCGCATCAGTGCTGACCTGCCGTATACCCTTCGACGAGACCATGGCATCTTAAGAAAAAAGAAAGACGAGCTTACTGAAATTGGTATTGAATGTGAGATCAATTGGAAACAAAAAACACTAAGGACTGCAGAAGGCAACAACATACAAGTCAAAGACGGACATATACTACTGTCATCAAATGACGAAATCAGCACACAGTCGGGAAACTTGTCAAAGAAAAGAAAAATGTTCTCCCACCATCCACTACCAAGCGGAAGAGGAAGAAATCCCAGCCACGCTGGTCAATTCCAGCCCCTCAACCACGCAGGTCAATTCCAGCCCCTCAACCACGCAGGTCAATTCCAGCCCCTCAACCAAACAGACCAATTCCAGCCACTCAACCGCAACTAGGTAAACATAATGTACAACCTTGCCGAAAAAATGAATTGAAAATTGCTCATGTAAATATACAGTCGATAAAAAACAAATTTCATCAACTACAACATGTATTATAATAAACATAAGCTAGACATACTCTGGCTAACAGAAACTTTCCTCTTTGGTGCAAATATCTTGCGAAAGATTCTGGTAGCCAAGGAATACCTAGAAATTGGCTGATTTGTCTTAAGGAAAGTTTCTGTTAAGCAGAGTATGTCTAGCTTATGTTTATATAATACATGTTGTAGTTGATGAAATTTGTTTTTTATCGACTGTATATTTACATGAGCAATTTTCAATTCATTTTTTCGGCAAGGTTGTACATTTGTTTACCTAGTTGCGGTGAGTGGCTGGAATTGGTCTGTTTGGTTGAGGGCTGGAATTGACCTGCGTGGTTTGAGGCCTGGAATTGACCTGCGTGGTTGAGGGGCTGGAATTGACCAGCGTGGCTGGGATTTCTTCCTCTTCCGCTTGGGGTAGTGGATGGTGGAGAACATTTTTCTTTTCTTTGACAAGTTTCCCGACTGTGTTGCTGATTCGTCATTTGATGACAGTAGTATATGTCCGTCTTTGACTTGTATGTTGTTGCCTTCTGCTGTCCTTAGTGTTTTTTGTTTCCAATTGATTTTCGCATTCAATACCGATTTTCAGTGAGCTCGTCTTTCTTTTTCTTAAGATGCCATGGTCTCGTCGAAGGGTATAGGCAGGTCAGCACTGATGCGGATGTCTTTTGGAAAATTTATTTTTGTTGTTGAGGATATCATTTCGATCTGTATGTGAATTAGCCTTAACTTGATTGGTCTGTTGGTGCCATGTCTTTTCATTCGATTCTGTAAACAGTGTCGGGAATAATTTTCTGCCGACAATGTCGCACAGCATCGACATACTCCATTTCTTAAAGAGTTTGAATCCTCATTTTCTACTTCAGGAATGCCGGATCACCAGGTTTTGATAGTTCACATCACATTCGATCTGCTCACATTTATTGGAGAAATATTCACATTTGTTATTTAAAGTTTCACACTTGTTGGTCAGTGTCATGACGTTCGTTTAAATCAGCATTTTCATGTTGTAGCTGCTCAATTGATTTGGAATTATTTGCCACAGTTTCGTGAAGTTCTTGTTGCATTTTTTCAGTTCGTACGTCAATGGTTTCAGTTTTGAGCTTTGTTTCTTGGTTTATAGCTTTTACGGAAGCAACGTCAGTTATTAAAAGTTGTAAGAGGGTTTTGATTTCGCCCAGTTCGCTTGTTTTGCTTGGCTGAGAATTGAGATCAATCGAAGTAACAAGCCCAGAAACTTGAAAGTTTGGCACTTGTTGACCACTGGGTGGAATGTATTCGCTGTTTTCATTTGTTTGAGATTCCATCGAGTCTGAGAGTGGATTTTGTTGAGAGTTTTCAGTAGCCATTGTAAAAAGTTAGGTTGACTTTATGTAAAACTATGCAGAGAATGGCTGTGTTTGTATAACGTGCACTTGAGTGTGTGAAGTTCTAGTATATGCTAGAGGACATGCGCAGCTAAAGGCAGACACGTCTGCATCTGTCAAGTTCTTGAGAATGAATGAAAATTCTTGGTGTATATTTGGATTCTTGTCTTTCTTTCTCAGACCAATGTAAGTATGTATGTAACAAAATATACAAAAATCTCTCAATGCTGTACCCACTCAAATCAGTGCTCTCTAGTGAAAACAAAATAATACTTGTAAATGCATATGTATTTAGTATACTAAGTTTATGCATGTGTTATTTGGATGAATAGTGTAAGCAAAGAATGTGAAAACATGATAAACAAAGCGATACGAGCTGCGGCTCGTTATGTACTGAATCGGCGTAAATATGATAGCATTACTAGCAATATATGTCTTGATCTGGAATGGTTATTTAGTAACTAATATGTATATGAACAATTGTTTAAAAATGGCCTACTCAATTAGATTTAACACACAAAATGGTTATTTCCTCAACTGTCTAAATTTTTCTAATGTCACTGAACAACACACAAGATTCACCACACATAGAAAACCAAACATATCATGTAAATCATTTTGGGGAGAAAGAACATTTAAATACAAAGTGGCTAGTTTATGGCTAATGTTGCCTGAGTATTGTATAGCTAGAAGTTACACACTAAATGCCTTCAAAAAATCTGTCTTATCATTCATTCTATCAAAACAAGCTGATGATTTAAACAAACCTAATAATTCTGACGACTTCTGTGACTTATTATGCATCGAGGATGCAATCAATAATTGTATAAAAAATAATACACAATTCTAGACTGATAATTTAATAACTAATTAAATAATGAATTGCCAAAACCCCACAAAATTAATCAATTTGTAACATGTCGTGTCAGTGTAACGTCCTTTCGAGGGATCTGGATGACAATAAACTCCTATTATTATTATTATTAAAAAGTGTACTGACTACAATACAAACAATTCACTTTCAAATGGCAAATAAGCAATTAGAAAATAAAATTTCGTAATTCATATATTATATGCCGAGGCTGGTCTCATAACACAGATACATAAATTCTAACATTTTATATTTTTACATACGCATGCACATTTTCATTGTATTTCTCGCCTTATGTATTGTCATAGCAGAAATGTTCAAAAGATAAGTCATGTTTGACTTCAAAAAATTAACTATAGTTAAAACAGTCTTTGATTCATATAAAACGACAGATCATATTACTTGATACTACCTACGTATTGTGAATACGCACCAAAATAAAGTTATAATCACAGCCCCATCATCATCACTTCACATTTAGTTTCTGTCACTTCATCTCCACACAACCCTTTCAAACAGTTTTACCCTAACCCTCGGTACGCGCTGTGTTATCATCGCAGCTCATGTTCATAAAGCCAAGTCAAAACTGATTGTGAAACGTCAAGAAGCTCACCTTGCATCTATGTTATTTCATAGCCAAGTGCTTAGTTAGATAGTATATATGCTGTTGTGGCATGCCAATTGTAAACTTCAACAGTCTATAAATAAGTGAGAGATTTCTGTATATTATACAAGTAATTTTACCAACTCAAAGGAAATTTTTGATTGATACAAAATGTAAATTTAATTTAATTCTGCATTATTTTAAATGATGTTTGTATTCTCCAACCATTTCTATTGAATTTGAGACATTAGTTACTAGGATGCACTTTTCCGAACTTGCAACTGATTATATATGATATATTCAGCTGAAGCTGATTGAATCATGCGATGCTGTGATCCCGTTTTAATTGCATTTTCTTGTTGTTTCATCATCATATCAAGCGTACCTGCAGCTTCGCCCACACACATATCAACTCACTTATTCGTGTCTTTCAGTTGTTTCTTCACAACAAAAATATTTTTATCCTTTTTGCGGTCACATCCATCTATGCATTTTTTGTTCGTGTTTTCATATTATGTTGTCCTACAATGAAATGATTAGCATGGGCGAAATGTTGTCTGGCCATATCAGGCAAAGTCCTGCCACCACATAAACTGATTTGAACCAAATGACCAACCCACAGACAAAGCATCTTGCTCTTCTTCAAAACCCAAAGTTGCTCAATCACTTGAAGATTAGTTTTGCATTGTTCTTTGAAATGAAGTCAAGTTCACTAAATTAGTTTTTGCGTTGAAAGCAGTTCAATATGGACATTTGGAAGAATTTAAAGGACGTTGTCCAAGTGGACAATCGCCACGTTTCCATCACCAACTTCGTTTTTATTCTCCACTCCAAAGTGTCAGTGTTCCTCCTCTTGTGTTTCTCTATTCTCGTGACAAGTAGGCAATACCTGGGTGACCCAATTGACTGCAGCTCTTCAGCGGATATCAAGTCGATTGCAGACAAGTACTGCTGGATCCACTCCACCTTCACTCGAGGAGCTCTCATTAGTGATGGCAAATGGGGTTATGAAGTTGTGGAGCAGGAGGAGTCTGAGATTGCCCCAGGAATTCGTCCTTCGGTTGAACAAGACTCTCCCAGAGTTTATCACACATATTACCAGTGGGTATGGCTCGTGCTCTTTCTCCAAGCTGCACTCTTTTACATTCCATATTGGAGTTGGAAAATGTGTGATAGAGGAAGGATCAAGATGCTCGTTTCGGATCTGAATATGGAAGTGATCATGGCCATTGACGATGATAAATTGTTGAGACAAAAGGAAGTCATTCTTGCATACCTCACCCCAAATATCGGGAGTCATACACGATATGCAACGCATTTCATCATCTGCGAGATTTTGAACTGTGCAAATGTAATTGCTCAGATTTTTGTTACGGATGCATTCCTCAATCACTCCTTCTCTAGCTATGGACTTGAACTGTTTTCACTGAGTCAAAAGCATCCTTATCAGAGAAGCGATGATCTGGCTAGAGTATTTCCAACCGTGACGGCATGCCGAATAGCAACAGGTATACTGTATACCGATTCAACATCTCAAGCATATAATTTTTACTATACAATTTCTTCTGCATTTTAGGTGGCGTCGCATTTGGAACAATGGAATACGACCTCCTTTGCGTTCTTCCTATCAACATTCTCAATGAAAAAATCTACATTTTCCTCTGGTTCTGGTTTCTCGGCTTGGCTGCTCTCTCCATTCTCAATCTTTGCTATAGATTGGTCGTGGTTCTTTTTCCGGCTCTGAGACGAGTAATGCTTCAACGCAGAACTCGAAAGAGCTACACAATCAACACTGATGATAAATTCTATCTCTCATATCCGGATTGGTTTTTATTAACAACGCTAGCTGAAAATCTGAACCCTGTCGTTTTTTCTGAGATTCTGAATGGAATCCAAAATAACGTTGATGATGATTATGATGATGACGACAGTCCTTCCACTCTCACGGCAATCAATAAAAATGAAAACAACGACCTGTTGCAGTAAGCGTGAAGGAAAGTGTCGCATTTTAAATGCAGTTTGCTTAAACAATTAGGTAGCTCTGAGTGATTTCCAACTTAAATAAGTTTGTATCTATTTTGAAAATACAATAAATATAAATAGCAATCAAACAAACCTATCATTCTTAATAAAATCTTTCATATTTGAAGTAACAAATCGTAAGCGAAAGAACGTATTAGATTGTCAAGTTCGTCATGTATTGTATCGGCGAAGATTTTTGGGCATGTTTCAATTGCATTAGTTTAAACTAGGATGCTGTGGTTTTCTGCTCAGGTTTAAAAAAAGTCGTCATCATTATCAAACTGTCAAATATAAGTGCTGACAAAAATATATATGTTACGAAGTAGCTAAACTAATTTTTTTAGACTTCTTGGTAGTGTAAGTTGTCCGTGGTCATGATATGAATGTATACAATATTATGTAGCTTTTACATGCCCGAAGATATTATGCAGTAAACTATTTTTAGACCAGATTATGCTTTTTACAAAAACTGTGTGAAGGTATATAGAGTTTTGCAAAGCAACTCAAAAGAGCTCCACCCATTCCACTTTTTCAGCGATGATGATGCAATAATATTATGTGTAAATAAAATATTGCGGCATACGACAAAACGACGGATCGGCATTAGGAAGCATTGCATTTCCCTTTGTGTAGTTTTTATAATCATTCATTTGGATGAAGAAGCAGAATGAAATTTTCGAACATTTACCAGCAGTGGTTGTGTGGTCTAGTCGTATGACGCTCGCCTGGTACGCAAGCGAGGCATCACGGCATCAAAAGCTTCTGAATCAGTCGCTTTCACCGTTGTCTCGTGGTGAATGCGATTCGCGTTCATCATACTGGCTGTAAATTACAGTAGTGCTTGCCCTGTGAGCGAGATGATCAGGTTCGAATCCTGGCGCAACTACCAATTTATTTTTGATTTCTTCAATTTGCACGTAAAAATTACAAAAAACAATAGTTGTCATTTAAAATGTCATAAAACTGAATGCAATAACTTTATCAACTCTGTTTTATAATTTGATTATCAATTTATTATTTACCAAGTTCCAAACTACCTTTCCATTTACATTCAGTTTTCAAATGTAAATCAGCTTAAAGCTAATCAGCTATCTATCTAGAGTTGAAATCACATAAACGCTTTTATAATACCCATTATCAATACAGCAAATGCTTCATTATTCATGAAAATCTCGTAATAACTAAGTTTATAATGTACAATATCTTTATCATGTTAAAGCCATTCCATCAAAAATGCACTCAAATTTCGAGTTTGAGTCTTTATTTAAAAACGAAAATAATACTGATTTTATGCAGACATAAACGGAACGTTTCCAAACTCACTAAAATACTTTATTCTTAGCATACTGATAGCCGGGTTTCTTCGCTCGTTGACTAATGCACAAAATAGGAACGTAATCATATCAGGAAAAGTAGTGAGAAAGTACTCCATGTATTTTTCATCGGAGAAACTTCCACCTTCACCAAAAAACTCATCACTAAGTAGTTCATCTTGTATGTCATCACTATGCGTGAGCTTATCTCTGATTAGCTCCACAAGCATCAAAAGCGATTCTCCGTTGTACTCTTTCCAACCTTTGCTTTTTCTTTTAAGTAATAGGTCCACCAATCTCGCTTTAATTTTTAGCTTCCAACTTGTTTCTTCTTGGAGCCCTTCTATCCGCTCACGATAACTTTGATCAATTTTCTCCCTCAAACTTACTAAGTTACGATCTCTCTTGTCATTTAGCTTAACACTTCGCACAACGTCTACCAAAAACATTAAACTTTTGTTCGCATCCCAGAAAAAAGGATGCGAGAGAACTTGATTAATTGTTGGACGAAGCTTCCCTTCCTTTTCCATCATCCACGGAAGCAAATGATCAGCACTGTATTCTGGAGCTCCAACTTCAGATGGACGAACAAGATCGTCGATAATATTCATGAATTTTATTGTTCCGTATTTGCCGCTTTCAAATGGATGAGTTCCGAAGGTCAATCCGTAATGAGCAGTCATCCCGAGGGAAAAGATGTCAATGGATTTCGTGCTATAAAATTGTTTCTTGTCTCGAATGGCTATCAACGGCTCAGGCGCCATCCGCAGTTCATAGTACCTCTTCCACATGAGTTAGTTCCTGTTGCCACCCCTGATAACTTTCTGCTCACCCCAAAATCGGTTAATTTGGCAATTTCATTGGTTCCACCACAAGTTTCGAAAATTAATACGTTCTCAGGCTTGATATCTCTGTGAAGGATGCCGGAGTCGTGGATCCATTTCAGTCCCTTGGCAGCGTCACGAATGAATCCTTTCATTTTTTTTTTAAACTTTTAACTCATCCTCTGACAGCTGTCGTTTCTGAATTTCGGAGATTCGCTTTCCAAATCACATTTGGGGAGTTCCATCATAAAATAATGTGTCGGCTCGTCTTCCCTCAAAGTCCAAAAGCAAAGTAGGTTAACAATATGCACGTTTTCCTTCTGGCTAGTTCTTCTCATCTCAAGCCCACAGTTTCAACTCATTCTGATACACATCAATCAGGTCAGATTTAATTCGCTTAACGGCTACAGGAATAGATTCCCAAGTCGGTTCTGTAGATAATGGCAGTGGAGCCCTGTGCAATTATATTGTTATCGTCAAGGGTCAAGCTATCGCGCATTTATCCAAGGTGATTGTTTTTTTGTTCAGCCTCTTTAATTTTATAGCCAAAACTGTGACAACCAATGTTTGGATCTTCAGCTTGAGTTACGAATCCTTCTGCAAAAAAATTAGAATTTTGAGGTAAAATATTTGAAATTCGTCTCAAAATTTATTTAAAAACTTACTTGCAATTACTACATTTGTGGACTTGGTGGAAGCACAATAACCCTCTGTCCGCATCCATGTCATCCATTTGCATTGAACTTTCACTTAAACTGCCTTAAATTTTTTGGGGCGATAACTTAAGTTTCCATTTATAATTGGTAACAATCTGATTCTCTAGCAAGGTGGGTATATGTTTTCTTCTAAATGGTAGAGAAAAAGTTTGAAATCGGATGTGTTCCATGGTTGCGTTTTTTTACAACGGACCACCAACCAATAATCACATTTGAAATTAAGTTTTATTTAGTTTCACTTAAAGTCACACAGCTGAAAAGTAAATTATGAACGCTTCAATTATTTCAAAGTTTGTAGAAATGCTGATACAAATTTAAATGAAATTGCAAAAATTGAATCACTGTAGACAGTTAACAGTGTACGAAACAGTAATATGAAATGTGAGCTTGGCCTAAAAACTAGCAAAAAAGCGAGTATGAATAAAAGTTGCAAACAGAAACACATTGAGAGAGTTGTTGTTAAACAACAGGTGTATTTTTCCTAGCCAAATTTTTAGCATACCCCAATATCCCTATGGTTTGTTTCATCTATGGTGCAATGCAAGGCTGCAACCTTATTCTAAATCATAGCCGCAACTTAGCCGCAACGGGGTTACCTGTGTACGTGTTCTGTTGCAAGTATCCAGCTAAGCGTCCCCCTTTTATAGTTTTAGGAAATATAGTACTCAATAAATAAATTCTGAAGCTCAATATCGCTAACCATATCTATTAGGTATGGATTTTTGCAAAATAATGAAAGGAAATTAATATGTAAACAATTAAAACCTTGTAATATTCTATCAGACACCATGAAAGGTGTTAACACTCGTATGTTTAGAGTGCAAACTTACGTAAAAAATTTAGAACTCTCCATATTAGAGTAGAATGGAGAACCGTCAAGTTGTAATTATGATTTTTTTATTTGAAAAGTAAGACATTGTTGTTTTGA
>LJIJ01004132.1:0-15923 GCA_001718145.1 Orchesella cincta
GCCTTCTTCAGGCTTTCATGGTCTGTATTTAAATTTTTCATACATACGAGCGGTTAGTAAGAACCGGTGACTTTTAGGCAGTTCCCGACAGCACTGACTTAAACTGACTCCTGCCTGCTCCTTGTTTTCTTTCACGCGTCCGTACTACTGGGCTGTTGAAACTTGTCTGAGATGGTGCAAACCCCGGCACTCGACTTTTCTATATCTTTTACCCGTGTAGGAGGTAGTAGATGGACTGAACGAAGCAACTTGCAGAAATACGGACGTTTATATACGTCGCACTCGAATGGAAATGGCAATAGTAAATTGAATTTTTGCATATCATCTGCAAGAGGAGCTCATTGCCTGGTGGAAAATGCAGCTCACTATGATAATACAGCGTGTAGTAAATAAGCGCATTTGAATTGTAAAGTTCCACATTTCTGTGTGATTTCACATAATTGAAAAGAAAGGCAAATGATGTGTAGTGTTGCAGCAAAGTACAGATTTTTCAGTTACTCCTTTTCGCATCATTGAAAAGTTTTATAAGTGCACATTACACATGATTTAGCTTTCGATTCGGATGTGAAACCATTGCTGTAAATTGGACTTACGCCCATTGCCATGTTGGCAATAATATACGGGCACTATAGTGTAGTTTGATACTCAACGATGCATTCCATTCCAACTAATAAGTTTCATCATCAATCACTTCTTTTGGCTTCAAAAAATGATGTTTATGTAGTGGTTCTACTTTTCAATTTTTGTTAAAACATTTAAAGCGCTCGGAACCGTGTGAAATATGCGATATTAGCAATGTGCTTTTATGATTCAGTTTGGTCCAATAAAAGAGGCGCATCTTTATCCTAGTACCTTCTTAGAAGTTTGTATTATCAGTAAGTCGGAAAGTGGTAGATGACCACCCCAGTTTTTGGAATCATGGCATGAATAGAAAGCTTATAAAAGATGACCATGTAAATTAGAGTTTGTAAAAATGAAAGGTTTGTGAAGCAAGCCGTGAGTAACAAACCTTGTCTCGGCATGTACTACGATTGGTAGTAACCGAGCGTTAAAGATTGGCTGATGAATGCAATGTTACTTCTTGACATGCATGAACCTTGTCAGTTACCTCCAAACCATACTGAAGTGAGGACGCAAGTTCATACATAATCACGTCTATAAGTGTTTTCACTAATCGTAAGTTAATTTATATTTGTAAAAGTGTAAAAGGTAGAAAATACTTAAGAGGTATCTCTTCTTTAGCATTAACTACCTAACCAAGTATTAAATTAAAGCATGGTGAGTGATATAAAATGTATACATAGTGCATACAAATTAATATTTTTGTAAAAAATTACGATTCAAGTGTCCACTTTCTTTTTTTTAAATGTCTCGAGATAGAGGAAACTTTGAAAGTGTCTTCCTCAGAAGAAGACAGTGGAATTGCCAATTGTGGATTGACATGAGCACATTATTTTGTATTGCAGGTAGGTGTAATGTATTAGATAAGTATTGTCATTATCCAAAACGGAGCCAGTGGTCGATCGATTGTAAAATACGATTCGGAAAACGTGTAGTGTCATAAACAGACTTTAGTTTTTGAACAACACACTATGTTAAGCGTAAATGTGCACTGCAGTAAAAAAAGTATATTATGTGCACACGTCACAGTATAATACAACGTAAGCGTATACGTATGTATAACAAAAAACGACCTGTCTGTAAATTGGCATGCTCTTGCTATGATGTTCATTTGGCGTAATTTACTTCATGGTTTCTCTGTTCAACGTGTACAAGCCACAAATGTTTTCCGTAATGCAGACATAACATTACAATTTAATTAGTTTTCATTTTATTTTTCTGTTGACTATCAGTTGTAGAAGGAATTATAAACGCTTAATATATAACGTTTGAATACTTGTATTAGCATATTCTTTAATTTATGACATGTGGATGAAAATTGGAGTTTCATTTATAGCTTTTGCTTTTATGCTGGTAAAGTAAGCAGAAAAAAGGGTACGTACACATTTTTATTTTTTGTTTTGGGGTTATTAATGCCTCATGCTTTTGCGAGACCAGGCTATCTAAGTACACGTAAGCAGAGTAAATATTTGTATTTCTGGCCATTTTTAGGTACTATGCCATACATACCATAGCATGAAATACAACTAAACAAGTATCTAACACAAGTTCATTTTATGCGGTGGAGCTTTGATGTTTCCAGATATTAAGATTATACTATTTTAAAATGCTGAGTAGAATACGCTCATTTACCCCTTCGATATGAACGCTCCTTTGAAATAGGTAACTCGGCAGAATTGTAACTGGTTTCAATGCAATTTTTTAAGAATATTTATATGAATCCTTAAGTTTCAATATATGCGGTTATTTAAAACTCTACAATTTTAATGTGTATGTATAAATGCAATCGATTGAAACGTAGCTGAAAGAAGATAATAAGTTATATGACTATATTGTAGGGTATTTAATAGACGTATCCATAACGTTACGGTATCTAAAAATATTAATAGGTGTAAATCCCCATAATCTACATGTTACTCTGATATACTTTTTATAATTAATATTTATTTAATTATTAAATATTTTATGCAGATCAAATTAGCTCTTCACATTATCGAACAATAATATAAAAATTCATAAATACAACCATAATTATTAAGATTTTTACTTGAGTTCCTTTACACATCCATGCAACCTGTGATCACAAGCCGTCCCGCAAACGCATATAAACCCACCACCACTATTCTGGTTTCTACCACACAAACTAATACTGCAACCATTTGGATGAAATACTTGATTACACTGGCATCCATTCTGGTAACCCACGCCGGATGTGCAATTAAAATTATGCAGATTAGAATGAGAAACACATCCTGCCGGTTCGAATTCCAGTGTGCAGTAACAAGCATAGCTGTTGGCTGGAAGGTTGCTGTCATACTGCGTGCAATTTTGGAGAGTACATCCGGTAGGATGATAGTCCTTCGTGCAGAGACAGTCTCCTTGATAGGCAACATCACAAGAAGCCTTGCAGTTTTTTAAGGCTCCAGAAGAAATCCATCCGCTTCCACCACTGTTGCTGGGGCAGTTAGAACAGTCGCATGTTGGGGCAACGTCAAAGTCAACAGAAGTGATGATAGTAGATCTAGGTGGCCTGGCAATATAGGATCCATCCCAGTGGTTGAAGACATCCATGACCTACAAATAACAAAGAAATAAATCATTATTTTCTACAATTGAGCAGTGCATTTTCTGCAAAACTGACTAGTATATACTTACCTCGTCCATTACTGATGAAGATGTGTCTCTAATTCCAATCCACGCAACAAGAATGAAAAGTTGGATTAAGCGGAGGATGTAAAAATTGGTTGAGAAATTCATTTTGCTCGAGAAATGAATATATTGGAGATATGAAGGTTTCTTATTCGGTTGGTTTGATGCTTACTGAAAGAACCCAAGGAAAACAGTGGAATCATGCAGCAATTTTGCCCTTCGACTTATATGAGATACAAGGTTGACGGTTGAGTTAGCTCTCTTGTCAAATCTTACAAAAGTTGCTTTCAAGAGAGGAGAGAGAAGGCGGGGCGGGGTCCAATCTTTTTTCTCCCGGTCCACAATGTCCAATATTAGAAAACTTTCTGACATCAGCTAAATCGACGAAAAATAAATGTTATTTTCATAATTTCACTTTTCAACTTTTAAGAGCGGTTTCTAATGTAAAATATGGTGAGGATTACGATAAATTTATTTACAATGCTTAAAAACTTTCGTCATTTTGCAGTAGCTTTACGTTAATGCATAAGGACCTTTGAATTCGATGTACTTTTTAGGTAGATGTTTTTCCTGTGAACAGTATGCACGTGGTACCGCTTAGCCCCAGTCACTCCAATAAATTACACAAATTTTTGCTACCAAACTGCTATTTGGTTAAGCGGTATGTCGTGCAGGGACAATACGGTTGGAGCAAACATCTTTTAAAAAAATTTTAGTTTTTGAAACACCAAATTTTTTACTTTTCTCCACATACCTGAAAATAATTAAAAAGTGAAATATTTAGTTTATTTCATAATATTAAGGATTAGATCAATGCTATGAAGATGATAAGTCAAACAATTTTGAATTTTTTGTGGATTAAAATTTTTGGGTACACGTGTTGATACCAATATCGGTCTAAATTCTATAATCCATGCACGACATACCGCTTAACCAAAATAGCAGTTTGGTAGCAAAAAATTGTGTAATTTTATTGGAGTGACTGGAGCTAAGCGGTACCACGTGCATACTGTTCACAGGAAAAACATCTACCTAAAAAAGTACATCAAATTCAAGGTCCTTATGTATTAACGTAAAGCTACTGCAAAATGACAAAGTTTTTAAGCATTGTAAACAAATTTATCGTAATCCTCACACATATTTTACATTAGAAACCGCTCTTAAAAGTTGAAAAGTGAAATTATGGAAATAACATTTATTTTTCGTCGATTTAGCTGATGTCAGAAAGTTTTCTAATATTGGACATTGTGCGGGGTTGCAAATTTTTGAAAGTCCAAAAAAACCGGTTTTTTTTGATGAGCAAAAAAAAAAAGGTCATCGGGTCTGTGGAGGATATTCCTCCTCGCGTCTTTCTTACACGGAGGACTAAATGGACGGCCCCCATTCCAAAAACTGATGACCTTTTTTTTTTGCTCATCCCTAAATAAAAACCCGGGCACGCCGTGCCCGGCGATCAAAAGATTCGCCCCCCCGAAGAAGGTAGTCAATAATAGCTATTTAATATACATACTCTTGTGTCGAACGTGCAGTATTTAATATACAATTTTAGTTAGTGAACAAAAGGGTATGAAACGTAGCCTACGTGGTTGGCGACAGTCTGCTGTATTTTTTAGAAGTGTGTGTGTACTTCTCTGGTGTAAGTTTTAAGCATGTACATCTAGAAGTTCTCCTGTACATTTACCTTTAAATACATTTCGTGGAAAAAGGATTATAGCACCGTTGATGCATATGATGTAAAACAGGGTTGTTTTTTAAGTAACATGTAGCTTAGTAAAATAAAGGACAAATGTGTGGGTTAAGAAAAAGCTCATATTATTTTTGACATTTTGGAAAATATTTGGTTCTTTATCATGACATTTACTATTACAAAGACTTTTTAAATATCTTTCATGCATGGATTATGTCTCTATGCACATTATGGTGCTTCTGTAGAATTAAATTCTGAAGAACCGTGGTTTATTTATGTGTGAATTCCACTGTTTTTTATCATTATCAATGCATCCCAAAAACTTTAGTTTTTACTTGGTACTTTTCATTAGTTAAATCAACGCAAGGTGACGTGAAAGACTTATCATGAGAATCATATTTTGATCAACAGTTTTGTATAAATTGCAAAACTTTACTTTTATTTGAAAAAACCACATCAACGATTATTACTCAAGGAAATTTAAGTAATGAGAGAAAAACAAAAATTATTATGGTAACAACAAAATACATCCAAACTTTATAAAATATCAAATATTTCATCAAACTTCGATTGGTTCCAAGGGTTGAAGTGCGAATGAAAGTCAGTGTGGGGCAATGTAAGAACCGTCCCAATCGTTGAATAGTTGAGTTACCTGTAAAATTCATCAAAGTTAAATGATTATGATACTAGAAAATAAGAATTCAATTTTTAATGAAAAAATGACTTTGTAGTAGCATAAAATGAAATTCACCTCGTCCATCACAGTTGCAGGTGGTGCTCTTCGTTTCATTATGGAAGCGGGTGAAGGAGCCTTGTAAGTCCCATCCCAGTAATTGAAGAGGTTGGTGACCTATAAAATTGACAGGAATATTTTTTGTTATATTATATTCAATTTTTGTATTGCTTGTTCCGAATTAATTTCAATGTACCTGGTCCATAACTGTTTCCGATTTTGTTTCCCTGATTCCTCTGCCAGCAAAGAATATTAGAAGTACAAAAAATACGAAACTGCTTGTCTTCATTTTTTTTTTGAAGGAAATAATATGAAAATTAGATGGAGGGTAAAATACAGTTAAACTGGAGTGAAATTTAGAACTCAGTGTTACTCAGTCGGAGTTTTAAATCGGAGTGTGCTTGTTTTTGGCTGCTACAATTTTCCAACACAAAACCCAAATCCCTCATGTATATAAAGCTACCCTCGACGTTTTCGGACGGAGTAGGTGACTTTGTAACTCTGCTCTGCTTAAAAATTAAAGAAGGATTAGGAACCGAGCCTAACCAGAAGTAAAAATATGCATGTTGTATGCATTTCTATGCATTGCGTTTTCTGTGTTGTACATTAGTATCTGCATACTAGAGCCTTCAACAATCCTGTTAATCCTAAAAAATACTTGCTCTTGCTTACTACATAAAAGCTATGAGTACCTTTACTGATGAAAAGTGATACTGCTTTTTTCATATAAAGGTATGCAGCTCAATGTTAAACGTACACTTTATGTAAACGAACTAATTCTATTGTAAACCAGACATATGTGGAGTCAAACCAAAACTAAAAACGCGCATTTGGGTACTCTTACGCAGTAACATTACAAGTTTTAGTACATAAAACTATGTCAATGTTAAAAGTAAAATCTTCTTAAAATTAGTAGTCTTCCTTGGAAAGGTTGATGACAGGCTTGCAAAAATACTTACTGTTTTATAAATGTATCCGAATCTGAAAACAATGGATGAACATAGAAAAATAAATAAGAATTTCGTTCAACGTGATTTATAATAAACAACATGTGACGAGGATGATGCACGATAACCAACCAGTATAAAACCAGAGTAAGAAAAATACATGAAAATGGAAAACGTGACAACAAAACTTGAGTAGAGATTTTTGATACTCGGAGGAGAATAGGTACAACACCCCCAAAAATTATATAAAATGGAATTACAAAAAGGGTGTAAGCGTTTAAATGAACCTTTTCACTTTTACATGCACGTTCAAGTAATTTAATTTTTAACAGAAATGTCATTTTAAAGTGACATTCTTTTTCCTCTTTCTGGCATTGCCGGTCGGCCTTCACATTTGCTAAAAGAAGTTGCCAATCGCCTATAAAACCCGAAAATGAAATTCATTAAACTAAACAAAATATTTGAAGGCAAACATGGCTAAATTTTACATTCATGCTTTCATTTCATCATGTGTGTGCCAACCAGCCAACATGTTTTCCTGTCGTTGCTTGGTTACGTGTCCGCATTTGACCTACCAACATGGTTGCTAATTATTACTACAGCAGTTTCAACTGGGATTACTTGGAAATTTGTATGAACTTTTTATGGCTACAAAATTTTCAAAAATTGGCATGATGTTATTTTTGTCATTAATGTTCTCCTTTGCCAGCCAGCAAAGCCAGTTCATTTTGTGAGATGGGTAGGATGTTCTTGGATGCTTGCTGGAATCGTCATTACTTTCTTTTACCAAGGAGACAATATCAATCAGCTAACTGCGCCCATTTCGCAAAACAAACTAAGAAGTTGAAGAAGTTCTCAGTGACAATTTTTCCATATTTTCTCCAAACCCAATGGAAGTAAATTTTCTGGGATTAGTTGATACCGTGAGATTAATGAAGGAGCTGGGTTACAAACTCAATGTGAATTTTACTTGGTCAGTATCTGGGACACTTTTTGGAGACATTTACAGTTGTAAGCACCCATCACAGTCATTAAAAGCTATTTTAGAGTTTCTGGGTCCCCTTTTCAAAGTTCGCAAGACTAATGAAGAAACAATTTTGATGCTTGAAAGGAGTTTTTATTTCAAAGAAATTTGTAAAATGTGAAAAACCGTTTATGTAGACACGTTAAATAGAATCACGGAGTTTAAATTTCTATTGGGACGACGTGAATGGGGGTACATCCAGACAACTTTTACATTCGTGCAATGCTTTTTATTTCAATGTATGTACCTAAAATGAAATGTATATGAGCCAGGCCATCAAAAAATAAAGAAGAAGCTCTGCAAACCCCGTGTAGCATTGGAAAATGTTTTTTCTTTATATACTCCAACCTACTAACATGTAAAAAATTACGAATAAATTTAAGACGTGTTTACTTAACCATATAAAAAAAATTTAACAAGCAAAATCTTTTTTCAGTTTTCAGCACCAAGAAGCTATGACGTAATAAAAAATTGTCAGCTGTGTTAGGTATTTCAAGACATAACATAAATTTGATAAATTTAGATTACCTTAGAGTAGCATACCAATAGCATTAAGGTATAAAAAGACGAAAAATGCAAGCAGGTTTTTAAAGTCAGTGTCAGCTAAAAAAATGTTCATGTAAAAAGGACCTGAATTGAATTCATTAAATATTAAACTGAATTCTAAAGCTTTTAAAGTCCAAGTACCTGAAGATAATTTTAAAATTTAGAAAACAGTCGAATTTGAAATTTTAGAAGCAATCATCATTCAGCAAAATGGGTTTCGGCGAAGCTTACCTGAATTGCAACCACCTCTTTCAAAAACTATTCAACACTCCCTACTATTTTGACAGTCGCGCCGCAAAACTAATTCCAAACCCATCCATAAAATCAAGATGGAATATGAAAGCTTGGAACTACGTGATAACTGTGACTACCTGCGCTGGCTCTTACTCTCTCTACGGCCTTTAAAAGAGTATAATGAGGTTCGAAGAAGGACAGAATGTGTCGATAGAGGAAGTCTGCGTCAACGGACTTGTAGTTCCATGACTTTACTTGCGTTAGTAACAATATATACAATGGAGAGAAGCCCTCTGGATGATACACACATGATAAATCAAATTCTGAAAGCCGGAAAATTCAATACAGAGGTAAGCAATAATAATGGTATATATCTGTTGCTTGATTTACTGAATTATTCTTTAAACATAGGTTGGCCAAATACAAAAAGACCCCAGACGTGACGAACTATTGTCTTATGGGCTACAAATTGCCTTTTTTGGCCTGTCACTAGAACTCGGAATGTATCCTCTGATTCGATCTCACGACCCATTTAATCTCGCCTTTGCTGAAATTCTCCCAGAAAATCAAAGGCGACTGTTAGCATCTGGAATATATTTTTCCACAGGGTTCATTAGTGCAGGAATTTGTGGACCATTCATGCAAGTTCGACTTGCATTTACGAACATATTTGAGGAACAAACGAAAATCAATCTGAGAAACTGCTTGAGCATTGAAAATGGCGAAAACCGGAGAGTTGCAACCGACTCGTGGAGCTGTGATTTCAAAAAATCTCGCAGCTTTCAAATTCGACTTCGATTGCTGATAACGATGGCTAACCAAAGCAACAATGTTTTCGTTCCAACCATGACTTGTGTAGGGATGCTTATGTGTATCTTCTTGATGTACACTTGCCTCACTTTGTATTATGTTAAAGAACTTCTACCATTGGTACTTGTTGTTGGCTTGGGTGCCGTAGGTTTGCCTTTTCTAATTTCATTCTTCTGCCATCATTCGGCAAGACCTTTGATTTATTCCAATGAAATAGCACGTTTCTGGCGAAAGAAAATAATGAAAAAATCGGAACGAAAACAAATTGCGGTGCTGCTTCCGGTTGCTTTTGAAATGGGTCCGTTTTTTAAGGTAACAAATTTGATGACTTTACAAATAATGGATGTCGTGGTTAATAACACCATTACGTTGCTGCTTACTTAACTTAATTGGCTCGTTCAAATTTAAGGTAAAAGTAGTTTTTTACTATTTTAAATATTATTGGTTGTTGCGATTTTATTATTACAACACATCAAGTCACATATCAGCATTTTCGATTGTAACTTTTTTCAAGCATTAGATTGTTAAGGTACAATCGGTATTGGGCAGCACTGCTAAAAACGAATTACATAGAAATTTCTCATATACTTAAAATACCGTGTTTTAAAAATTCCACACTCGAGAATCGCCTCAATATAACATTCAATTCTAATATATTAGAGAGTTAGAGATATCTAAATATTATAATATTTTCAATCCATAAACTAATCTGTTGAGTTAAGGTACTTCTTAAGTATGGTTTAGAAATTTTACAAGAAAAAACTGTAGTTTATAAATAAAATTTTGGTTTTTTGCCTTTTGTTTAAAAAATTGTAGTCGTACCTTTCAAAACATTTTTAAATCCGAAATACGGGGTAAAATTACTCGCAATGTTTCATACTAAATATAACTTTTTTCATGCTGCTTGCAGACGATCTCTCAAGCATAGATTTTATGTGTGCCAGGTGCTATAACGAATATAATATTTTACTCTGTTTCAGCTTATGGTTTTTTTTGCATAATTTACGTTCACACAAAATATCGTTTTGGGCAGATAATTACATACGGGCCACCAGCACCTCGAAATTTGTTGCTTTCAATGTTAAAACTGGGCTTCTTTGGAAGTATTGATACAAATACCATATGACAAAAAATTTTGAACTGAGTGTAGAATAGTTTAACGGATAGGAGTCGGAAATAATGTATTAGCTGTTGAAAGATGTCCATGTGACATGTATGTAATCCCTAAGAATCCTAAAACAACAATAACTATAGTTCTGCCAAGAGAATTAAGGCAAAATACTTGGTTTGTACATAAATCAAGTGTGTAAACAATGCTCTACCATAGTGTAAGATCGTACATACAAAGGAATGGCAATGGTAGACTTCAATAGGACGGTTTCATATTGCATATGGCTGATACAAATCACTTGTGTATTTTTGCACACTTATTCGTAAGGCTGCCAGAAGTCTTTTCTTCAACTGGTAAGCATGATGCAACGATTGAAACTTGTATACAGTTCTTTACAATGTTTAGTTAAGCATAATGTCAAATACGCTTTTAATAACTCATTTTCGTTCGGTCGTATCTAGTTGGTATGTCAAGAGAGCTAAAACTCGTGCTCATTTAGACCTACTCGTAAAGAAGGTTTCGTTGACGCCAAAACGTTGTTGGAAATTAAAAATCGTACTAATACTAAATATGGAATGCAGAATGAATAGTTTTACGTAGATTGCACTGAAAATTGAGATTTGTTTATTTTAAAATTTATTTACTCATTGCATAAAAAACTAATGCTTTCAAGATTTTTTCAACCTATTTGTTACGAATACTATATCAGTTCTACAAATTCATTACAAATGGTTTCTTAAAATTTGTATTTTTGTACTGGAAAGCCTATTTTGCTGCAAATAAAAAAGAAAATTGATAATTTTATACTAATGTTAATCCTTGTGTATTCTGCCCATGTTTTAATGTATCAGGATATCATGGCATAAAGCAAAGTAAAAGAGGGCAATTTTACATTTTCAGCTTTCAAGAAGCACGACACAATTTACTTACGTAGATTAAATATCCCAGCAATAATTTTTTTATCGTGTAAGCAACTCAAGTATAATCTAACCAAAAGCAGGGCGGAGCAATCCAAAAAAATGATGCAAGTAAGTAGTAAGTATGTAAGTATGGCAGCTCTAAGAAATAATATTTTTATATAAACCAGCTCCTAGGTTTTAAATTAATATTGCTTTTAAGTAACTTCCCAGCGAAACTGTAGTTTGATTTACTTGTTCAAACCGGTTTTCGTTTGAATAAATTAGGTCACGGATTTCTGATATGATATGCTAAATTCTGTATAAAAGCACTTCATGAGTAAGGTTGAAATGTAGGAAGAAAATTATCAGGTTTTATTTACAGGTAAAGAAACAGGATCCCAATTCAATCTAAACCTGTTGTTTAAAGAAAGGTTAGGGAAAAAAGAACATTTATAACTCAATTTCCATTTATGGCCCTGTAATTTCTACGCAAATATCCTTGCTTTTATGGTCACAAGATATTTATCACTCAGACTTGGTAAAAAATTAGAAGCTCACTATATATACCGAAAGATTAAAAATCAATCTGGAACCATTGACAATTTTCCGTCACAAGATGTTTGCTTTCACGTGTTTCACATGCTTTGTATTATTCTACTATTCCCTAGTGAAAATTGTAGTTCTCGTAGAGCTCTCGTAGAATTCGTAGTATTTTGGAGTTTGAAGGTAGGGGCACTTTCCAAAATCTTTAAAAAAGGCGATCAATATGCCAGGTTGTTTCCGAAACAAAAGAATATTATCAAGAGCGATACGGATCTACTACTCCGCGTTCAAAATTCGTACCCGTCTCCAACTTGAACGAATACCTTTCCCCATTCTCAATTGCTTTGTTCACATATTAAACTTTCAGAATGTTGATATATTTCCACCCAACTTTCCGCTCGTTACTCGTACACTTGTTCCAGCATTTTTTGAAATGGATGGTTACTACGAGGAACTTTCGTGGCTCCCAGCTGGACTAAATGCCACCTCAGTAACTGTTTTACCAAACAACTGTCCCTACTCCAGTCTAATTGCAAATGATTTCGGCTACTGTACCAGTTTTGATTCTCTTAAATTTTTCCAAAAGAGCAAACCTTGGAGCTGTGAGCTCTCAGTTGGTTTATTCACTCCTCTTTTCGTATTCGAACCCACTCACGTTGCAGCCTTAAAACACTCTCGATTCTTTTAACATTCCCAAAACTTTGGTTTCGAAGAAAATACCGAAAAAACTATGAGGACTTTCCAACCCTTGCCACAAACGTGTTTAATCTTTGGATAATGGATAGTCGGCATGAAAACAAGTGGAATCATGGCCACTGGTTTAATTGGAAAATGCAAAAGCAAGACTTTGGAATTATGGTGTGGAATCGGCAGTATAGCAATCATTACAATCCCCTCGAATACGACACTTTCTTTTTCATGAATACGGAAAGAACTGGAAGTGGGCTTAATGAGACCGCATCCGCAGTGTCCATCAAGGTCCCGAATGATTGTGAGTGGAAAGTAATAAGACCAAATCCTTCGAGACCGTGGGTTATGCACGTTAATTGGCCATGGCTGGAAAAGCAAGTTGATTTTAATCTATGGAAACGAGGAAGTTTAGCAGAAATACACGCAGCAGTATCCTGTACAGGGCAATCGTATTGGTGGATGCAAAACCAAAATGTCGGTTTGTATGTCATAGCTGCTATGAATTTAAGGGCACATTTGCAAATGTGTACAAATCACATACACCACATGGGTCGATGGGTAGATCTTCCGTTTAACTCGGTAACGGAAAAAATCGCTCATGCTTTATCTCACGTAATTCTATCCATAATGGGGAAAAACTATACCTACGACAATTGTGAGAACGGCAAGAATGTGGGAAGAAAGCCTGATTATCAAATAACTTCAAATATACAAGATTAGACATACGACTTTGGTTTGGGAAGCATGAAAATAAATTACTTCTGATTCCAGATTCAACAACCACACTCAGGTTTGTTAGCTGTGGCAGAGCTCGAAACCCGGGATTGGCTTTTGTTGAACTTGTAAAAATATTTGAGATATGGATTTGGCTCTGGCTTCTGCTTCTACTATTAGGAATGCCGCTTTTAATTGAAGTAAATAAGGTGGAATTTGTAAAAGGCTCGGCCAGAAAAAATGTTGTAGCTTACGTAAAAACGAGTATTCAAAGCCTTTTCCCACTTATGAAAGCGCTGCTAGAGCAAGGGGATGACTTTCTGAATTCCTCAACTGGGCAAAGATCGTACTGGATTAGAGGTACGTTTATTGCTGCTGCTCTCATTGTTAGCAATGCGTACGAAGGGCAAAATGTCTACAATTTGGTGGCCAACCGGAAGCCAATACCTTACGAGAATTTGTCGCAACTTATTGAGGACAAATTCGAAATGCACGTTAGGGCAACCAAGCTTGATGTGAGCCTGTACACCTTGATGTCGGGAAATTACGAGGGAATTAATATTCAGGACCATTCCCTCTCCGCCCCACAGTTTATGGTGATGAATTACGAGGAATATGAAGTAAACGAATATAGGAGCGCGTAGATAGATTCAGAGTTGCGGGTATTTATGGGTGGCTTCGTGGGGAAGAGAATTGGTACAAGGATGACAAAAATTATACTGAATTATATGGGAATTTGAGACACCTTATGAATCACACAAAATTTGTGCCAGGAATTATTGACGGCTTGAAGAGGTAAGCAGTGAGCTATTTCCAGGAGGGTCCCGTACATGAAGAAACGAATGAATGAGCAGCAACTTACAAACGCAGTAGCTCAAAAAGGCAAATTTCGTGATTTTTACGGAAGCTGGGAGACTACCCAAATGCTTGAAATGTTACGGAGATGCAACCGAGCCGCATTGGTTTTACCAAGTCACATTAGCAACCGTATTGCTATTAATTTGACAACTGGCGAAAATTTACAAAGCCGATGTCTATGTGGTAAAGGAGTTTGAACAGGATTCGATACTTTTAAAGGTGACTGGATCAATGAGTTTTAGCATGTCAAAAAGAATTGATGGAGTTACAATGTCAGGAATTTGGAACTTTTGGCAACAGTGTTCAGTGGGGAGAGCAATTTATAGAGAGGAAAGTATGTCATCGGAGTTGAAATCTCCGACCATGAAAGGAAATATATTTGTAATCTTTGCACTGTTGCTAACTGGATTAGGGATAGCTGGGTTGTGTTTTTATCGGAGAATCTGAAAAGGATTTATAAGGTTGTAGTTTTCTGCGCTGTCGTTTGATATAATTTGTGTTTGCAACGTTTGCTACGTTGTGGGTGCTGGAAGAGCTTGCGGAAGTTAGCGGGTTTGTAAATACCGGCCATATGAGTTAAGACTAAACATAAAGGCAGTTTGCAAGAATTTGTGTTTATCTATAGGATTAAATATGGTTTTAACTTTAATTTTAAAATGATACGCAAAATTTATTGAAAATCCAGTGTTTAGGTTTAAAATTGCCAGTTTTAAAAATATTAGAAAAGCTCCTACTGAATAAGATAAACAATACACGAGAAAATATATTTACCTGTTTTTTGTTTCTTTGTTTCAAATTTAAATATTGTTCACATCTTAGTAGGTTGCTTCACAAGAACTTTATAATATATACAGTTAAATAAACTTTCAACACGGTTAAATCTTTTGTCCAATATCTGTAATGTAAATCTTTCTCTAAAAACTAAATCCACCTAAACTCAATGGCGTGGAAATAGGCGTGCAATTTTCAGCCGGCATAAACTAAGTGGTTCGTGCGGCTGAGCTTTCAAAGTTATTATTTTTCGTTTGGCGGGTTTGGTTGTTGGCACTTACGTGTTGCTATTCCAAATCAGTAGTCTCTCATCGGTTTGTTATACATAGGAATATTTTCAAAATCTATCTAACAACGAAAACCGTTTTAAAAATATGTCAAATGAGAGCTATCAATAATTTGGCCAGAATGCTGCTTTTTATTTCTCTTTATCTTCCTTTTCCACTTCTAAACTTTCACTAGTAAATATAGTATCCAGGAAACCCAAAACACAATTCGTCTTGAAGACGAACTTTATCCTTTCCACGGTTGGCATACACATAGCATTAAACCATGTAAATCTGCAATCTAGTTTCTATAGCGAGGGCTCGTTTTTCTTACAACCATTTCAAAAACTCCCGATAATTCTCTCTCTCTCCAGCGTTACGAACGTACTGAAACGGAAGAGAGTTCCCTATATCTGGAAGACGAAAACATGAACTGTGACGGAAAAGCAATGCGTTTAGGAAAGCAGCAGATTTTCAGATTCCAAGCAGCTCCACCTCCCAAAGTACATTGCCTTGTGCAAATCTACATCGATCCAGCACCTTGTAAAAAGTGGACTTTTGGAAGTGGCAAATATTTTGGGGAGAATCTAAGAGGTATTTTAGCGGTGATATCCTCAACCCAGTATTCGACTACCGATTCGAAAAATAAAAGCGTCAAATCTTGGAGTGACCACAATCTGGCTAAATCAGGGTTTTTTCGTTCACGTTGCTAGGAAATGCTTGATTTTTGTTCCTACAGACGTGAAATTCTATTCAAAGTAGATTATGGCTGGCAACAATCTGAGGAGTTCATTTCCTTCAATTTCATTCAACAACCAAC
>LJIJ01004133.1:0-15922 GCA_001718145.1 Orchesella cincta
GCGACCGGGACAACTTGACAACTCACGTAAAAATCAACCATTCCTAGTATAATTTACATTCCACTTTTTATGCAGTTATTTTGTATATACGTCAATAAATTAATAAAACCCAGTGGTGGTTAGTTTTCGCTGCTTTATTTTATCTTCTAACTTAAAAATCGGTTTGTACATATTTTCAAATTCTTTCAAATCTGTTTGAGGAAAAACAAAGTACGACAGAACAAAGAGATGTCACATTCCACCATTTTGTGTTCCAGGATACATTTCTCTAACGTGTTGCAAGAAAACTTCAAAATACTTTCCTGAAGCTTGCTTATCAGTATTGGTGATTGCCTTGAAGAAGTGACGTCGGTATATGAACTCACCCAAATACATTTCCAGCCTTTCATTATTCATGGATCCATGGACCGTTCCTTTGAGCAAGCCCCATGTGCGTTCTATGGTGTTTGTGTGCACGTTTGGATTATTGGGGTCAACAAAATGGTAACGGTGATTAACTTGATGGTGTTGAAACCCGCCTCTGCTTGCTTCGTGAAGAGAGTTGTAGACACGAGCAGAGTCTGTCATAATTATAGTACCGGGGTGCACTCGGTGCTGTATAATTGGCCAGAGCGTGTTGCCCGATCGATTAGGAAAACTTGTACGAACGCCTCCTTGGATTCTCTACAAATGCCACCAAAGACCCATACGTGCTCGGCCGCAAGCTGCCTTCCACGGTTATACTTTCTTTTAAACAAATGAGTCTCGTCAATTTCAACATGAAGCCCTTCCCCCCTATACACATGTCCATTTGAAAAACGACATCATAGCAAACTTCCCTGCAAAAAGAGTACCAGTCCATCGCTGCGTCTTTACCACATCCGACTTGATTTCCTGCGTTGATCACAGGTGTTTGAAAAAACCAATTCAAACAAAGATCCCACACTTTAATCCAGGAAAACCGTACATCGTTAAAGAAAGTTCCTGATGTTATTGAGATAGTTTTACGACAGCGATATCCACGAACAGTTTTTCCACATTCCCATTGAAAGCTTGGTAGGAGTTTTCAGCATTTTCTTTTCTCTGACCAAGTCTCATTAAATTTCCACAAGAACAGGTTGGAGCGATTGATATGTCAACCAGTCCTGTGTGAATTGCCAAAGAAAATGCATCCAAATCATTTCTGACTTGACGCCCAAATGACGTTAGACCAAAAGGGGCGTCATTGAACAGTTTAAAAAACATCTCGTGGAGTCAAAGAGAGTTTTGGATGTATGACTGCCATTGGAACGAAATTCGCACTTCAGTTAACAAGCCTACGAGACAGAAATAAGTCTCTAACTGCCAGGAGGTTGATTTAAAAGGTTGTGACTTTCCAGCTGCAGCAGGGAGAACAGAAACAGCAATCGAATTCGGCTTCAAAAGGAACCGGAGACTCGCAATTGAGTGACGCCGCTTTACCTAAAAATAGAATCAAATGCATGTTATTGTAGTAATCAAGAGCGCCATTATGAGAATAATAATATCCTCCGCACTGGCTCACCGTTGCACTAAATGTTAACAAGGAAAGCCGCAAATAGCACCTCTGTTTTATGTGCCGTTTCTGGAGACTGGAGCAACAAGTTGCAATCAAATCAATCCTGACAGCAGCTGGATTAAAAGGCAAATGTCGCCAGTTGTAACTTTCACACGAAGGAGACGAGTACAGCGATTGCAATTGGGTTTGACAGGAGCCAGAACCGGAAATCCTCAACGGAGCGACGTCGCGTTACCTTAGAAATGGAATCAAACACATTTTATTGTAGTTATCAAGACCACCATTATGAGAATAATAATGTCCTCCCACTGGCTTACCGTTGCACTAAATGTTAACAAGGAAAGCCGCAAAATAGCACCTCTGTTTTATGTGCCGTTTCTGGAGACAGGAGCAAGGAGTTACAATCAAATCAATTCGTGCCACCAACTGGATTCAATGGCAAATGTCGCCAGTTGTAAATTTCAGACGGAAGAGACAGGAACAACGACAGCAATTGGGTTTGACAGGAGCCGGAGACCCTCAAAGGAGTGACGCCGCTATACCCCAAAAATAGAGTCAGATGCATGTTATTGTAGTTATCAAGACCACCATTATGAGAATAATAATGTCCTTTGCACTGGCTCACCGTTGCACTTAATGTTAACAAGCGAAGCTACAATTGTCACTAATGCAACATTGTGTGAGGCGTCGCCAGGAGCTGGATTAAGGAGCCTCAACATTCGTTGGATAACTTGGATTTCTGAGCAAATTGTGGACACAGAACAACAAGTAATAATCCTAATGGGGTTTAGCAGGATTCTGAGCCGGAGAACCTCAAAGACGTGACATCACAGTTCTTTGAAACCACAAAACAAAATCTATTATTCAAGAGTATCAGCTGTGACATAGTGATGATATTACCCCCTTCTCCATTGACTTCTTTTCATGATGTTTTGTACCACGGAATAAATAACCTTAAATGCGTCAAGTTCGCGCCAGTTTAGGAAAACTGAATAGTATATTGCAATCCGATTTATTTTCAGCGTTCGCTGGAACCAATGGTCCTAAATGAAAGTAAAAGCGTATTTTCACGATCAGTTATTGAGTGGTGATCTGGTTGATTTGAATTTTTGGACACGTTATTTAAATGAAAAAGAGGGAGACAACACGATGGTATCTTGTGTTATATGTATTTGGTAGATATTCTATTTGCTGGGATATTTTTTAAGCCCTTTCACCATTCTTTCCGTACTAAATGAAATTAAATGGAGCTATGATGAAGACATATGACAATATCATTACCTTGTTACCCATTTTTACCCTTCATAACCGATTTAGCGTTAAAAATTGGTAGGTGACACTAGGTGACGCTAGGTGACACTAGGTGACACTAGGTGACGCTAGGTGACATTTGGTAGGTGAACACTAGGTGACGCTAGGTGACATTTGTAGGTGACGCTAGGTGACACTAGGTGACACTAGGTGACACTGACACACTTGGTAGGTGACGCTAGGTGACACTAGGCGACACTAGGTGACATGAAGATGGCGGCCGACACATGTTTAATCGAGTACGAACCGTAAATTTTATCTCAGTTGCCTTACGTAACATCTCGAGGAAAGGGTTTACAATAGTTGCACAAAGCAATCTGCGATTCACAATACACCAGACACTCAATCCAAGAAGTAGCAATATGATAATCGCTGCTAAAATAAAGTAGAAGAAGTGGAGACCGGATATCGTCATTGTAAACGTGATAAATATATTCAGACACAATTTAAATGTAGGTTTATTGAGATTGTATAGGCATCATTTCCAAAACAGATGCCGAATGAGTGATGCAGTGCTATATCCAGTCTAACTCTTATGAAAAGTCAGAGCAAATGATAATGATTACTGCCTCCATTCAACAAGGAATACCTGTTTGCCGTTTGCTATCGTTTTCGTGTGAATTTGTTGAAGCATAAAATTAAAAGTTGCTAGCAACTAGCATAATGCTAAAGCAAAGAACATTTATGGGGAAATTATACATATTATACGTAATCAAGACACAACAAAACGTTTAATGGGTGGATGATAAATAAATAAATATTTGACGTGAGCTTGAAAAAATAATTTCCCTGTCAAAGTTGAGCACCAAAGCAATAATATTTGGATAAAGATTTAAAATCATTTTTTATATGGGCATCATCGATATAAGAATGTTGGTGTTTCCTGTTTGTCAAACAAATCATGGAAAAGTTTGAAATGTCTCAAACTTCATGGTTTGGTTAATTTCCTCGTGATTTGTTCATATTTTACAACTTCTTCTTCTGACGCTTCTCTTTAGCCATGAACTCGCCATTCTCACGATTTCTTTATAGGATAAAACCGAAATGCCCGTGTAATGCGTCAATTCCACTTGCGTAAGCAAGCTTTTCTGTTCTGCCATTAAATAGAGCGGTTGCTGATATTTTAAATGTCGAATCATAAGATCTATAGTTCATTCATAATGCTACGTCAATGATATTTTACGGAGCACTGATTTCGCAATCAGCGTCAGTGAAACTCTTGATAAGATGGGTGGCCGCAACTCTTCATCATCTTTGAAAGACAAAGACGTGGCTGTGGAATTCCCCTTTGAAATTCTGGCTAAACCCTGCTGTTTTAAATACATAAATTTTTATAGAAAATTTAAGGTCATACGTAAACTCGTGAAGACATTGCTTTGAGCAAATATGGGTTTTACAAAAAGTTACATAATGGGAAATCAAGCAGATAATGATTAGTTTAATTTCTGCTCCAGCTAAACGAGTTTAAAAATAAGTGCTTTGAAAATACGATGTCACTGTGTAGCTGGTTGATAGCAACCTTTTATTAGTAGCAATTAATTTTTTATCATTTTGAAACTGGAATTGTCTGAACTGGCGTAAAATAATGACATACTATGACGCGCCAACGTAGTTCCTAGTTGTTCACCAAAATCAACTACCTGTATAATTATAATTATTTTCCAGTAATATTCAAAGCCATAAGCTAAGAGTTCTATCAAATTCAATCAACGAGAACAAGTTTTGAGGGCGAAACGTAGCAAATATTTATTTATTTTTCATATGGAAATATCAGGAAATACCCAGGTTGTTTATTACAACAATTATATTGCCAGTTTCGTATTTGCATTCCACATTGCGGTCATCAACAGCAGTAAAATTCGCACATAAGGATGTCTTTGGATGATCAACTTATCATTAAGTAAATTATTGAATAAGATACGATCCATAAGTTCCCGCACACCGTCTAATCTTTGCTTTCTTATACACTTCCATGATATATATCTCTTTGACGTAAATATGTTATCGTCAATGGCAAACGGGAAGCCCGAAAGTATAAAAATAAAGATAAGGTGTAAAAATACTGAGAATTGAAATGACCTTTACACACGTGTAAACCAAGACGAGACGCTATTAACTACTCATGTGCCATACTTTTAATGATACACAGTTCCTCAAAACAAGCAGGAAGTTTATCTGATTTAATTGCTAAGTCTAGTCAAATTCAGTCTGGAAAAGTGCTATCGCTTCTTCCATCGTGGAAAATTTATATTGCCAATTAATTTGTGTAAGAAAAAGGTAAGCGATTCTGGTGGCATGTTATTAAAATGTTTTATTAAAAAAATAATCTGCCCATAAACTTTAACATTTAAGGAAGTCGGTCAAAACCTGATGCTTGATGGTTAACTTCTCATGAATGTCTTTATGAGCAATTAATTTAAGCAAAATATTCTTATTTATTTCGCAATATTAAGTTGAGCACTTAAATTTTTAATTCATTATTTGTTCATTTAAAGATTTATTTATTTATGCCATAAATACATTTAGGTTATTTTTAATTGGTTATGTACTCCCTTTCATTTATTTCAAGTATCATTTTAAATCAACAAGAGTTTGGTTTCAACAACGTATCAATGTTGCGGTTTTGATGATGGAATCCGTTTCTCAAATCCAAAGTTAATTGGTTTTTCAAGCGACAGCGTGATATATGGGAGTATTACAACATCCTCAAGTTTATCTGTCGTCGAAATAACAAAATGACGCAAAAGTTTGGCCGTTACACACATCAGCTCCATGATCGCAAATTTAAAACCAATACACTTTCTCGAACCCGCTGAAAAAGGAATGTAAGCGTATGTATGCCGATGTTGGCTCTCCTCAGGAGAAAATCGTTCTGGGCGAAATTCTTCAGGATTAGGGTAAATCTCCGGGTTTTTGTGGACTCCTGGCATGAACAGGGCTATCTCTGTACCAGCCGGGATTTCCAAATCGTCCGCTGAAAAGTTGAAAGTTAAACTGTTTCTTAAAAACGTCAAATCCCTCCATTTTTAATTTTTTTAATGTTAATTATTTTTTTTACCAAGTCGAATTGGAGTTTTGGGTTTTCGAATTATCAAAAAAACGATAGGAAAAAGACGAAGAGTTTCAAACACGCACATCTCCAGATGTTTGAGTTTGGACAAGTCCCGATATTGTAAATCATCATCAAATGGATCTACAAATACAGAGTCTATCTCCTCCCGACACTTTTCCTGGTGGTGGGGATGAAGAGCCAACATGAAAAGGAGGAACTGCAGCGCACACTCCGTTGTTTCATAACCCTTTAAGAGAAAAACTTATTAGCAAGCTAATAAATCATGTATAACAGCGGGAAAAAAGCTCTTACAGCGCTCAAGAGGGTTGAAGTCTCTTCCATGATGCCTTCAACTGGAACACCTGCTCCCAACAAGTCCTCCTTGAGACTGACGTTGTTACCCTTCTGTTTTGAGGGTGAAAGAGCGAAACTCAATTGCTTCATAGTCATGTTGACGAGAAAGTCTCCAATTTTTGAGAGCGGGTGAAATCGCCAAATGGGTTCGTATAGAAGCCAAGGGCTCAAAATCCTTTTTGTGTTAACTTCTTTGACTCTGTATTTAAAAACAGGGGAAAGGTTAGCAACTGCCTAGTTTTAAATCATTTTAAGTCTAAAACATACCTGTGCACAAGCTCTGCGATCCCAACATCACCTGGCTCTTTTGACTCACAATTCTCTATAGATTTTCCTACAGTAGCTTCTACAATTTCAAAAAATGGTGATTAACATTTTAATATTTTTTAATACCAAGAGAAGCCTTCAACTTACTTGTTATAGAGTTCAAGATTGCGCCACTGAGAAGGGAAGTTACATCCACCCCCTCTCTGCTGTCATTTTTCTCCAAAGTGTGAACAATCTGGTTGGATTCATCATTAAAAATCCGCATGTAGCTCAAGAGCGTCTTGTAAGGAGAACATGTGCTTGTCCAACAGTTTCCGGCGACGTCTCCATTTCTCTCCCGTGGAAATAATGAGCCCATCCTTCCACACAGGCCTGAACGGCTCATAAATAAAACCTTTATGGTGGTGGTTTAGATCCGTAGAGCCAAAAAGTTTCTGAAAAATATTGAATTTCTTCAATTATTACTGAAAAACATGAGCAATCACATTAGCTGTCGTATTTACCTGAAGGTATTCGGGAGAGTTCAAAAAAATCACGGATTTTGGGCCAAAGTTTACTCTGAAAACTGGACCATAGGCTCTGCACCACCTTTCCAAGACTTTTATGGTAGCTGTAAAATATTCAAAAATTAAACAAACGCCCGTTTACAATAATAATCGCTATTGATTTTTCTTACTTTTTGTATTGCTCAAAGCGAGCACATTCATAATAGGTCCTAAAAAATACTGGCCTGGTCCACCAAGCCTCCGATTTTTAGTTTTGGATGAGCTCCCCCCTTTCCCTTTCAAGTAAGCCCTTGAGCCAACAAAAAAGAGCAGAAAAAAGGTAACCATCATCAACCCATGTTGAAGGACGCCAACATCCCGAACCCCCATGAATTGCACACCCTCAATTCCTGACCTCATGATTGTTTTGCTGCTGAGTTTAGTCAGCTCCGACGGCTCAAACGACTCTACGCTAATTTCCAACCGAGGTCTGGTTTTCTCTGGAGTTTTTTAGGCTGTGTTTGCATAAAGCTTCGCTGTTCGTTCATTCAAAAGCAAACATACCACGTATTTGCACAGATTCTGAGATTAAAGCACGGAAAACCCTTTCCAAGTAGTGAATCCTTTGTTCATGAGAACTTTTCCCACAGAGAAACAACACATTAGGAGTAGCAACAAGCACCGAACTCAAAAAATTCAATTGATATTTACCAAATTCCCCAGTGGTTTGCCAGGATAGTGATAAGAATTTGGCAGTAAACACAACAACCTTGCCACAACGCTGAATCAAAAATCTGAGCAAACACCTGCGTCATTCCAATAACGAGGTTGTGTCGAGAAATAATTGGTTACTATAAAACTAGAGAAGGATGAGCATCACCACTCCACTGTAGATTCATACTTCACCTGGAGCTAATAAGAAATCCCATTATTATCATCACCATGAAAAGTAAGTAAAGTTTCTTACAATTTTCTTGATTTTGGTTACAATTTCAGCATTTAAAATTTTTTTTATAGATTCCGACCACAGAGTTTGGCTGACGACCGCTGTTAACGATGAGGTCGTCCCGAGTGCGCTCACCCTCTGCTTTTCCTTGAGGAAAGTGATGAGCTCTTATAAACTAGCGGTGATTGTCTCACCCTAAGTTTCGAGAGGGTTGAAGGCTGCCCTCAATCACAGCTTTGATTATGTCTTCCTTCTCGACCCTGACCTTAACACGGGAGGGTTGGAGGATGAAGAATTTGCTAAAATTTTTGCGCTATCCCTCAAAGGGTTTGAAAGGGTGGTTATGCTAGCTCCTAGTATGATGGTTGTGAAAAATTCAGATGAGCTGATGGAGCTGGAGAAAGATGAGAATGGTGGCCAGTCTTTGATTTGGGTGGAGAATGGAGACACTTCCGTTATGATTCTACATCCCTCCTTCCCAGTGTTTAGGGAGGTGATGAAACGGATTCCCAATCGCAATGGGGGAGGGGTGAATGCATTCCTCAAAATGTGGACCACCAACCAAAACCCGAACTGCAGCTTTCTCAATGAGAAATATTGCCAGAGGCTGGATTATCAACGGGGAATGATTGAGTAGGTTTTATTTGATTGATTATTTAATTTTCGGTGGGAATGTCTTGTATTCTGATTGAAATTATTGTAATTTAGAGAGGAAAAGAATATCTTCATTGTGAATCTTGACAAAAAACTGAAGCCGATTGTGAATCGTGATGATGTTGGAATTGTTGGGGAGGTAAATTTCCGAAAAATAAAAATAAGCATTGATAAAAATGAAGGAAATTAAGAGATGAAAATTACTTGTAATTTCAGCGAATACTAAAACTCTGGAAAAGCATTCATGGAGAAAATGTTCTCCCACTTTTGGAGGCTGTGACAGACGTAAGTATTTAGCTGAAATGGACAATTTTGAATGTTTCAAAAATAGGTTTATGTGTATTTCTGAGAGTTGTGCCCTTTTAAATTATTATAGCTGACGCAGCCATTCCCTGAGGAGCCCCAAAGTGCATCTTCTAATGAGGCGATTGTGATAGTTGGAATGGGCTGTAGATTTCCTGGTGCGAACAATTTGGAGGAATTCTGGCAAATTTTGTTGAATGGGGAAGATGCCACTGGAAACCCGCCAGAGTTTCGTTGGCGGAGGGAGCAGTGCAGCAGAAACAAGGCCGATAGCAGAAAGGCCAATGCTGGCTTTTTGAAATGTTCTGTGGATGATTTTGATGCGAAATTTTTCAACATCAGCCCAAAGGAAATGGTATTTCTGGATCCACAGCATAGACTTCTTCATGAGATTGTTTGGGAAGCATTGGAGGATGCTGCTGTTGATCCAATTTCATTGGAAGGAACGAATGGTGGGGTGTTCATTGGTTCCTGGCTGAATGACTACAAGGATATCTTGAACCATGCTGGAAATGACGAGTTTTATCGGATGTATATGGGAAATTCGATCGGAGCAGGGGCTGCGAGAATTTCCCACTTGTTGGGGATGACTGGGCCGAGTATTGCAACTGAATCTGGATGCTCTTCTGCAATGGTTGCGGTTCATCTTGCTTGTAAAAGTTTGCAAAGGAGAGAAACCAACTTTGCTCTTGCTTGTGGGGTTAACCTTCTTCTCCACCCGTTTGATGGCGATGAAATGCCAATGGTAGTATCGCCAGATGGTCATTGTAAAACTTTTGACGCCAATGCAAATGGTTTTGCAAGAGGTGAAGGATGTGGAGTTTTGGTTTTGAAACGGGTTTCAGATGCAGTGAGAGACGGAGATATGATTTGGGCGTTGATAAGAGGTACGGGCATGACCCAAGAAGGAGTAAGCAAAAGCATGGGAACTCCTACTGTGCACTGTGAATCAATGGCAATGAAACAAGCTTTGAGGGATGCGGGAGTAGCACCTGAAATGGTTTCATATGTGGAAGCACATGGAACCGGAACTCCCGTTGGGGATCCTATGGAAATAGCTGCAATTGCAGAAGCTTATCATTCAAGCCAAAGAAAGGAGCCGTTGCTGATTGGATCCGTGAAGACAAACGTGGGACATACTGAATCATGTTCTGGAATCACGGGGATTATGAAGGTGGTGCTTTCCATGCAAAATGAAATTATTCCACCTCACAGAAATTTTGAAACTCTCAACCCTGCCATTAATTTGGGTGCTGTGCCTGCAAAAATTCCTTTGGAATCTGTGAAATGGCCAAAGCAAAGGGGAATTCCGAGGCTGGCTGGCGTTAGCTCATTTGGTATAACAGGAACTGATGCCCACGCTATAATTGAAGAAGCACCATCAGTCAGTACTTCTGCTTTGACAATTGAAAACCTTGAGCGACCTCTACACATAATGAAAATTTCCGCAAAAACTGATGAAGCAATGGACATCCTGCTAGATAGCTACAAAAACCATTTGACTACTTCTGATGATGATCTGAAAGATTTGGCGTTCACTGCTAATATTGGAAGGGCGGTGTTTGGTCAGAGAGCAATTATCATTGCAAAATCAAAGGAGGATGCTATCAAGAGTATCGAAAAAAACAAAATTCTGAGAGGAGAAGAATCACCCGAAACAATAGGGAAAGTCTGCTTTCTCTTCACCGGACAAGGCTCACAATACCCCGGAATGGCAAAGAATCTCTACGAAACGAGTCCAGTGTTCAGAATACATTTTGAATATTGTCAAAAAATTCTCAAAAACAACTACAACATTGACATCACTCAAGTCCTGTGGTCTGATGACAAGTCAGCTGAAGTCAGCAGAACGATTTACAGCCAGACATCAATTTTCTGCGTGGAATATGCGCTGTTGAAATTATGGGAAAGTTGGGGAGTCAAAGCAGACTATGCTCTTGGTCACAGCTTGGGAGAATTTGCTGCAGCCGTTTGCACAGGAATACTGACAGTTGAAGATGCCATAAAATTGGTTGCAGAAAGAAGTCGGTTGATTGACAATTTACCGCGTGGGAAAATGTTGGTGATAAAGGCAGATAAACAACAAGTAGACACTTTGATGAAGAAATTTGCTGGAAATGACAAAAACAAAATTTTGGATTACGCTGCAGTCAACGCACCTGACCAAACTGTAGTTGCAGGTGATTCTGCCGTGGTTCTCCAATTTTCTGAATGCTGCAAAAAATCAAATCTAAAAAACATTGTTTTGGAAGCCACCCATGCATTCCATTCCAAACATATGGATCCTATGCTAGCTGCCTACAGTGAAGTAGCAAAGACAGTCCAAAAACTATCTGGAAACGACTGCAAATACATATCAGGAATGAAAGGAACCGTTTTGGAAGCAAGCCAAGTGAACCCTCAGTACTGGGTTTCACACACGAGAGAAAAAGTGTTATTCATGGACGCTAGCAAAAAGGCTGTTGAATTAGGAAGCAAAACATTCATTGAAATCGGTCCTCAACCCGTTCTTTCCGCGCTGACGATGATGAACAATGACACGCAACTTCTTTGCTTGCCCTCCCTAAAGAGAAATGAGAAGGAATGGGAAACACTCCTCAACACGCTTGGAAAGCTCCATCTAAAAGGACTTGCAATAGATTGGAAAAGCTTTGATCAATTCTACAACAGAAAGAAAGTAAGCTTGCCGCATTACCCGTTCATTGGGAAAAAGTATTGGACGGAAATACTTTCACTAACTGGCTCCTCAATTCATCCTCTCGTTGGCAGCGTCATTCCCAACGCATCCTCAACAAAAATATTCCAAAACGGGCTCAACATAAGCTCAATTGAATGGGTCAAGGATCACGCAATCGGAGACAACGTCATCTTCCCTGGTGCTGGCTTCCTTGAAATGTGTCTTGCAGCTGGATTGGCAACTGTTGAGGGCTCAACGGAAGCCTTAACCTTACCAACGAGAGCAATGAAGGTTGAAAATCTTTCCATCCAAGCTCCACTTTCTCTTGATGAGTCGAAAACCTCCCAAGTTCAAACTGTGGTGGATCTGAACATGTCCTCAGAGAATGACGGGGACTGGAACGACATGAAGATCAGCATTTCTCGCAAAATGGAATCCGATTCAACAAAATGGCTACCTCATGCCAAAGCCACATTTTCTCCTCTTCCAACAGCTGAAGAGAAAGCTGTTTCATTTGACATTGATGCTTTCACCGAAACCCTGAATAAACCTTCCAATAACGATTTTATTCGTGAAATATATGACAAGTTGGCTTCAGTGGGTCTCAAATTTGGTCCAAAGTTCCGAAGTCTGGAGAAAGTTTGGAGAGATGAGGTGAAACAAACACTTTTAGCCAAAGTGAAAGTTCCCTCTGGAGAAATATCTGGACAGTCTACGTACATAATTCATCCCGTTGTACTGGACGCCATGATCCAAGCAATTATGATGCTTCGTATTACTTCCAACTTGAAAAAAACACTGTATGTTCCCATAAAAATAGGGAAATTCATCTGGCTCTCAGCTCCCAATAAAGATTCTACTGAGCTCTACATTCACGCATTTGAGGCTGCCAGTGACTCGTCATCTGACTCAGCTCTTCTGATAGATTCAACCGGTGAAATTCTGGCAGTTATGTCTTCCGTAGATTTCATAGACACCACAGTGAAAGCAATAAACTCCGTGCTAGAGCAGCAAACCAGCTCAATGCCGGACTTGTGGGAAGAAGTCTGGAAGCCCCAGTTGGGTCCCTTTCAAGAAAGAGTAGATGTTAACAAAACAAAAGCAACTTGTGACGAGCTAAACATAATCCCCGATGACTGTAACACTCCAGCTTCTCACATTGCCGGGATTTTCGGTCGGATAGAGAAGCTCGTCTATCTTAACTTTCTTCGCTGTCTTTATGAATGCGGATGGAAACCCATTCCCGGCGTGAGTTTTGAAGAGCAAGCTCTATCTTCCCAGCTTGGAATCCACAGCAGCTTCCATAAATACTTTGGCTTCATGCTTGAAGTCCTCCAAATGGAGAATATTTTGGAGAAGGAGCCACAACCCCCTTCAACCAAAGAGGTGAGGTGGAGGGTAGCTAAAATTCCACCATCATTGGAAGAAACTATGGAGCATCTCAACTCCCCCACATTCACATCCTCCTCTGCTCAGAGTACAGAGGAGCCCTTCTCCTTATCAAAGTTGGGGAAACCCTTCACAAGATCATCACCGGTTCAGAGCCCGCTTTGAGCATCCTCTTTCCCCAGGAGAACCAAGAGTACCCCTCTGTAGCCGACTTTTACACGGCGTACGATCAATTTTTTCGACTGCACGACGCAGCGGTTCCCAAACTTATCAAAAGGACAGAACACATGAAAAAGCAGATGGGTAGCCAAAAGTTTGTTTGGAGATGTTTGGAAATTGGAGCTGGAACAGGCTCATATTCTGACGTTTTTCTCCGAGTGTTGGAAGAAAGTGGTATTGAATTTGAGTACACCTACACAGACATATCCGCAGCTTTCTTTCCCACAGCAGAGAAACGGTTTGAAAAGTATGGGAAGCGAATCATCTTCAAAAAACTGAACATTGAGGAGGATCCCATTGACCAGGGATTTAGTCCAGAATACTATGATTTGGTTTGCGCCTCCGATGTTATTCATACCACGAAAAATATTAAAGACGCCCTACAAAATATGAGGCTGCTTATGAAGCCAGGGGCAAAGCTGGATATTCAGGAAATGACGAGGGTTCACAGGTTTGTCACCTATTTGTTCGGATTATTAGAGGGATTTTGGAGGTTTGAAGATCTGGAGCTGAGGCCTAGACACTGTACCCTTTCCACAGAGAGTTGGGCAAACGTTTTGAGTTCCACAGGCTTTGAGGTTTGATATATTTCCCGTGCTGAATAGCTACCACTCAATCGTTTGGGCTACAAAAACATCCCACACGTTGATGATGACTAAACCAAAGAATCCCAAAAGCTGGCTGCTATTCCAGCCCAAAACTGAGTGTCAACTGGCCACCTTCCTCAAACAGAGAGTTGAGGGGTTGACTTCCAGAAACATAATTGTTGTGGAACCAGGAACAAAGTATGAAGAGCTGGAAAACTATTTTAAAATTCGAGAAACGGAGGAGCAAGATTACAAAGCGTTGTTTGAGTCGCTGGAAAAATTAAATGTGAGTCTGGAAGGAATTATCTACTGTTGGTCTTTAGATCATAAAATAAGCTCCTCCCAGGAGAAAATTCTTCAACCCTATTTTTACCTAACAAAGTCGTTGCTCACTGCAAGATTGAGCGTTACTCCACGACTCGTTGGAGTTACAAACGGTGTCATCCCTGTTGAAGACACAGACTTGTCCGGTTTTCCAGCCAGCAGCCTCTGGGGCTATACAAAATCCATGAAGAATGAAAATAATGGGATGGGATTAAAATTTGTTGATGTGGAATCCGGTCCTCTGAGTGAGAGACAGTTGGAGGAGGTTTTTTTCGAGCTCTGGGATGGAAACAAGGAAGTTTTGTTAGCTTATCGAGGGGGAACAAGGTTCTACCCCAAGTTTCAGCCGCATAAGCTAATAACTAAGGATCTCAAGTTGCCCCCAGGTTCGGATAGATTTCAGCTGGTGCTGCCAGAATCCAACTCTATTTCGGATCTGATGTTTGGACACTTGGATGTCGAAGTTTTGAAGGAGGATGAGGTTGAAGTTCAAGTTAAAGCATCGGCGTTGAATTTTAGAGATGTGTTGAGCGTTATCAAGCCCACGGAGCAGTTTAAGAATATCAACGCTGTTGGATTTGATTTGGCGGGGGTGGTGAAAAGAGTTGGGGGAAAGGTGACCAAATGGAAAGTTGGAGACAGAGTTAGTGGCTGCAATATGGATAATAGCGCACTGCCCAGTCACGTGAAATTGAATGAAGACCTTTTAATTCATGTGCCGGAACACATGACCCTTTGCGAAGCAGCTACTCTTCCAGCTGTCTATGTCACTTCGGTCGTGTGTTTGATCGAAACAGCTAAAATTAAAAAGGGAGATGTTGTACTTCTTCACACAGCGACTGGGGGTGTTGGACTGAGCGCGATTGAGATTTGCAAGCATTTTGGATGCAGAATCATTGCTACTGCAGGAAGTAAACGGAAACAAAACTACTTGAGGTCGCTTGGAATCCAACACATTTTCCATTCGAGGAATACCAAGTATGGAGACGAGATTTTAGAACTGACAAATGGGAAAGGAGTCGATGTTGTTCTAAATTCGTTAACAAGCGAAGGGTTTAAAGAAGCTACTCTCAAAGCTTGTGCAAAAGGAGCAAGGTTCATTGAAATGAGCAAGCTGAACATTTGGACAAATGAGGAAGTAAAAGCACTCCGTCCAGACGTGAACTACACAGTTGTCGACGTCTCCAGTGCGGATGCGAGTGAGTGGAATAGGTACATGGGCGTTTTGCGAGATCTCACGGAGAAACAAGTAGTGAAACCCATTCCATACGTGAGATTTGATGCACTGAATATCCGAGAAGCGTTACAATACATGCAGAAAGCCAAGCACATTGGGAAAATAGTCTGCACAATGCCAGAACTCAGAAACGAAGGAGGTGAAGTGAAAACTTTCACACCAATGTTCAATGAAAACAGCGCTTACTTAATAACTGGAGGTCTGGGCGGAATCGGCTTTGTTGTTTGTCAATGGATGTTGGAGAAAGGAGCAAAGCATGTGATTCTCGCTGGAAGGAGTTCACCAACTCCCTCCATTCAAGCGAAGATAAACGAGCTGAATTTAAATGGAGCAAAAGTGAAGGCGGTTAAACTAGATGTTAGCAACTTTGAGCAATGCAAGCAACTCATACAAACTCAGATTTGTGAAATGGGACTACCACCTCTGAAGGGAGTCATGCATGCCGCTGGAACCATTTCAGATGGGTTGATTATCAACCAAGATTGGTCTAAACTGTCATCTACTTTCAGCACAAAAATAAATGGAACCCTAAGCCTCCACGAGTTGACAAAAGACCTAAATCTTGAGCATTTTGTCGTCTTTTCCTCAATGGCAGCTCTTT
>LJIJ01004134.1:0-15920 GCA_001718145.1 Orchesella cincta
GTAACGTCTCTTGTTACGTAAAAGAGAATTAGGTATACTAGTGGTGTGTATTACAATGACAAGACAGATATTAAGGAAAGAGCAAGAAAGCTACTTTATTCAATGGTAGTAAATTCATATCACATCAATTACATAACACCATCCAATCAGGTAAAAGTACGAAGCTAACTGACTAGCAAAACATCCCTTTTAATTCTAAGATTGACATACAGTATCAATCCCCACGAAACCTTACAAAGGCATTCGTTCTTTAATGACATACAAAGTCAAGCAGAGTCGTGAACCTTACGAAGGCCTCAGAGCGACTGAGCCCGGAAACGGAGGAGCTTTCCCCTTTTATACTCTGGGCCTCTCCATTTACGCAATGCATTATGACAAAAATAACAAATAATAATGCAATCAAAAGCTAGTTGCATGCCAACCCAACAACACCCATTACATAACCCCCTCCCTGAAACCAAACTAATAAAAAGTCATACTATAACTGATTGGATTGTGTTTCACAAATTAAATCAATTAAATTTACGGTGCTGCCTTCTCAAACTTGCGCTAAAGACCTTCTAACGAATCCAGGCCATCGATAACTCTGCGAACGGTACTTCTGTCAAACTTAACATGACGAAAAAATTACCAAACCTTTAAATTACAACCTTATAATATGATGCGCAGATTACATTGGGCTCAAATACCAGTCCTTACTTATCGAAGAATTTTTACCAAAAGCCTTTCTATCTCTTTCGTTACATGTAGGACCATAAACAATGACAGTATATAGATATTATTCGTAGCATTTTCCAAAACTTTATAACAAAAAGAAAACTTGAATGCATTTGTAATCGTTCAACTATAATGCCAACTCCTTATTTTATTTTACCATTTTTCTGACCAGTCATGTTCGTGGAATGCTTGTGATGTGCCGTATTCAGGTGGCCTGACGTTTTGACATTTAGGTCCTGTATTACTTCTGTGAAGACAGCCAGGAAAATATCCGGGAGCATATACCCTATTGGCTCCACTCGGCTTAGAATTCGGCCATGAGGCAACTTCGAACCGACAGTGAGTTTGTGAACCTGGTCACGGTGGCCTCCAACTGTCTTTCGTTTGCCCGTAGGACGTGTTTTTGTGTCTAATCCTAGTTTGGTCTTTGTATAACATACCTGATCTAATATTTCTACCGTGTGAATTTTGGGTTTGCGAGCCATCTCTCTGTTTACCCGTGCCCTTTTGTGAGCATGGCACCCGGCCTTGGCGTCTACACTCACCCGAGACAGCGTAGGTGGAAAATAATTAAAAGTAGAACTATCCAAGGTGACCTCACCGCCATGTATATTGGTCGATAACACACGCTCAGGGACAGGAACCTCATGACCTTTATGTGTGATTTGTCGCAAATGTATATTTGAAAAAGGCACCAATTCGTCATTTCCAACTCGCCAGCCACCCTTTACAATATCTACCGTCACGCACAGCTTCAATAAATCCCTGCCCAAAATTACTGATCTATGTAACCCGGAAAAAGTAGGAAAACGATGCTTTGTTTTTCTGCCATGCCATTCTAAAATCAAATCTACCCCCTCGTTAAGAGTTATCGCATTATGGTCAGTTAATATTCTCAAAGGCTGCTCAAAGATTGGGACTTTCAAAAATGTTATTAAATCAATCAAATCTCTGCTTATGAATGATAAAGGGGCATTACATCTAAAACTGCTGAAAATGAACGATTACAAAGCTTGACCTCAATAACAGGTTCAACATTATTTCTAAAATCGTTTTGGAAAACGCAATCGACAGTGCTGAGAATCTACGGAAAGTAAAACGTTGGGGGCAATTCCTTCTAATGTGTCCAACTTGCCTACAAATAACAAATCTTATCGCAATGCTTACTGCATTGATTGCCTGTATGCTGCAAATATTGTAACTCTCCATTTTATGCAATAGACGTGTCTATCGTTACTATTTCTTTCTGATAAACTCCACAATCTTTGATTACATTCAGTGGCGGCTTATATGCAAGCGAAGGCTCGATAAGGACAATCTGACTCTGGTTCTCTATATTGTCTATCTTGGTAAATGTATTCCTGTGCAATACGAGCCTCTTTCCTTAATTCTGCAAGACTAGTAAATTTTCGGCCATTTCGAGTTACGATAAAGCGATATTCTGGGTGCATCTGCCGCAATATCCTATCAACAATTATTTGCTCGTCACTTGAGTCGCCTAATCTATCATAGAACTCCTTGATTACAGGATATATTGTGTTAAAGGCTCTCCAGTGCCCTGTGTTCTTTTTTCGAGTTCCCTTCTTAGTTCATCATAATATCCTGGTGGTTGAAACTCATCCTAAACAGCCTTATGAAATCGTCCCATGTATGAATATATTGTCGAATAAATAAAAACCAGCTAATGCTTCTCCTTTCAAGGCAACAGGCAATACCTGACTGATTATATCATCATATTTGCAAGCCTTAGCTAATTTATATCGTTCTAGCTCCCTTAAAAAATCATAGGCGGTTTTAGTTTCATGCACACCTGCATAAACGGGTATATCAATATCTAAATTCAGACTATTATCTGACATTTTGGCTCGCTATCAACATTAAATGCACTATGTATCCTTCATCTAATGATATACTCTGAGTCTGTTTATCCTTCAATCACTTAACATTTTATACAAATCCTGCATATCCTGATTCATGCTCCTGATTGTATCTGAGCCCAATAAAATATTCGCGCTATTTTGATCTGACCCCATTTTTAGTCTTTCTTATTTCCCTGAAAACTGATTGGATGATTTAAAAAATAACCGAACTTTGATTAGCTTGGAAAAATTCTATCCCGGACGAGCCCCCAATTGTAACGTCTCTTGTTACGTAAAGGAATAGTATGCTAGATAATATTACAATGATAAGACAGATTTAAAGGAATGCAAGAAAGCTACTTTATTCAATGAAGTAAATTCATATCACATCAATTACATAACACCATCCAATCAGGTAAAAGTACGAAGCTACATGCCCAGTAAAATATCCCTTTTAATTCTAAGATCAACATTCAATGCCAATCCCCACGAAACCTTACAAAGGTATTCGTTCTTTACCGACATACAAATCAAGTAGAGTCTGAACCTTACGAAGGCATCTCAGCGACTGAGCCCGGAAACGGAGGAGCTTTCCCCTTTTATACTCTGGCCTCTCCATTTACGCAATGCATTATGACAAAAATACCAAATAATAAATGCCCAACCAAAGCTAGTTGCATGCAACCCAACAACACCCTTACAGTTAATAATTAAAGATACAATCTTTGTTTACTGGTGACCGCGTGTGGGATGCAAAAATTCAACGGAAAACTTGCATTTTATTCAACTGTATAATTCCCCGGATATTCTTGTTTGTGATATTAATGCCGCTTTATGACATAACATTTACATTAAAACTGTCTCAACAACCAATAAAATTAGTAATATACATACATGCATACAAAAGTTCATGGTAATTTCCTCAAAGATGAAAATATGTATTCTTGTTGGATATAACGAAAAGTCTCATACAATAAATGAACCGAGGGTATTGCATCCTACGTATTTTGACACTCTATCACGGACACGGATGACGGAAGGTCTGTGAAACCTGGTCGTGGCAAAAACTGAAGCTGAATGAAACTGTGAACGTCTGCGCTACCAGGAATGGGATCATTAGGCTTGAACCGTATTCAGCAAATTACAGACTGATTATCTTTTAAAATAACAAGTTGCACGCGAGGTCTTCTCCTCTTACTCGCGAACCACAATGGCAGCAATGCATTTCGTAGGGAATACAGTTAACTAATAATTAGCATGGGCTGTGGAGCCAATACTATCGAGATCCGTTCTTTGTTGGGAACCCGAAAGGGGTGGAGATTGGCGATTGACTAGAATATAACGAATGAGGTTTCCATTTTTCATGATGATGAGAAGTGGCAGAAACGTGATGGCTACATTCAACATATAACTCTGCTGTAAACTACAATTCGCGGCTCAAGAAAAGCTTCGTATCAAAAACCCTGTCATTTCTGTTTGCAATTCATCTTTATCAAGAAAGAAACTCAAGCGAAGACACCACTACCACTAGTAAATAAATCAGCATCCCAATCGCCTAATCAACCTTGAACCAAGCATAATATCGTGAATGATGCAGTTTAAGTTGAAACAGTGGGTTATCGGGATCCTGTAAACGTGCAACTGTATTTTAAATGTAGTTTAAACATGCATGAGCTGACGAAATGGAATTCTACAATATTCCTGTTATCCTTTGCCCGAATGAAAATGAAGTTGGGTTGTGTATTCTGGTAGCACGTTTCGTGGTTTGTGTTGAGACCTCGTCTGCAGCTTTTTTTGCGATGAATTCTCTTTGTTGCATGTTGTGTTGCAGTAGCATGTTTCGTCTCAACTCAAGTTCATGATAGTTCAGGTTTAATATTACGTGGCTTGGCATTGGTATGGCATGCCAAACAGAATGGTTGTTGTCACATTACATAAGTCACCTGTGGTCGTCATTCGCCGACATCCATAGACATTGACATTTAAGTATCCACTTGTTTCACACTAAATGTAGCAGAGTAATTGTCTTTTTATGCGCAAAGTCTGGGATATTTGGTATTTTCATAGTAGAGTAAGTAACCACATATTTCAAACTTTGGTGGGAAGGTATACCTAGCAATACATATCTTTGAAAAACACGGGTTTTCAAGTTGGTCAAAGCAGCAATTATTCGGAACCTCATGCCGAATGATGAAACATCTGCGGTTCTTAAGCACTATAAAAGTATTTCTGACCTTTTGCAAATTGCTTGCGAAACTCAAAATACATACCCTTTTAAACATTGTTTATTATTTTACTCTGAGAAATGTAGACTCTTCCAGTGTAAAAATATGTTACATGAGAAATTCTCGATTACACTGATTCTGAATGTAGCTAAGCTTCACTTTTTGTAATTAATTACATGCCTTGAAACGTACTGTGCTTCATGAATGATGTGCGTACTTTAGTTACCAGAACTGTTTGATCGTTATTCTGCTGATATACCTTTGTTTTTATCCTCCAGACCATTCACATCTCCCTGATTAATAATCGGATGAATAAATAGAGTACAGTTCTTGTCAATTCTAGAGTAGTCCCAATTTGTGGATGTTGCCATTACGTTTACGCTCCAAGGACTCAATTTACAAGTAGGCACTTACGCGTATGACAACGATGACACTCGTCAAATTACAGTTTTGCCGGATGGCAAGGTGCGGACAATAAATGAATCAAAAGGAAAGGAACTCATTATTACCTACCGTGCGCTCAACTCACGCCCATCACCAAATTGAGACAGATGTAATGTAATCAGTAATTATATTTATCACAGAAATGCCAAAGTATGATGTTGTTGCATGTTCAACATTCTTCAGAAGAATTTCTTCTATTCAACATTTGCATGACTACTTTGTACTTGCATAAAAATCTATTTGATCATAAAGTATTGCGAAATGATGACGTTTGTTTGGTCCTCGGATAAAAGAATCTAGGCCGTTTGTATCATTTTCAAATGGTTAAAGCTTCACTCAGAACGAATTGTGAAATGTTATATCATAATATGCATAATATCATTTGTCAGTTTAACGTAGGTTCTGTGAAATCGCCATTTATCCTATTGAAATGCCAGATTTTAAAAAGGGATGTTAGTTCCACGTGTGTTAGTAAGCAGCGTTTGGAGTCATACGTGACAAGCTATCCACTTGATCTACAAAGCTTGATGGGATTTAATCTCTTGTAAAATTCATTAGAATCATTGGGAATGTGAAAGGGCGTGGGTAGTTCTGGGGGAAATGAGCTACAACATTCAACTTCACATAAGTCAAGGTGGATGCTGGTGTTTTGCAAATGACATCTGCAATTTTTCATGATCAGGGGCTTACATTTGCATGTAAATGTTTTTAATATTTACAAGAGGAAAACATTTAGACCCACTTTATACTTCCTATAATCTTTTCAATCTACTGTCAAAAATAAGGGACATGATGCCGTTTTCTGCCAACTGAAAATGCGTTACTGCCCAAATCATTACTTAAACGCGCACCTTCGGTTTGTACGTGAACGCGAACCTACCATTTGTTACGTTATGTGGCATACCTATCTATGTTCATTTTTTGCAAGGTCTATTCGAAAGTTCGGTTAGGGGATTTTGATATTGAATGACAATGGTTTCAACACAATAGTAATGAATGTTCGTTTTTAAGAACCTTGCGTTCATATCTGTTGATCCAATCACAACTGTCAAATTTTATTTATTTTTTATTGAATAGACCGCAGCATTTACATGGGTAGGACGCAGAGCGTATCATATCCATGTTTGCAATGGAGCCACGTGTTTTGTTTACGTAGATGTTTATATTTTGGACGCTAATGCACATCTTCAAATCATTTCAATCGAATGATATTGCAAATGTTTTGTTAGAGTTCGAAGTAGCCAAAAGGAATACAACATGAGATACGAATAAGAAATGATCCAGAAAGAAATAGATAAAAAAGAAAATAGAGATGTCAATGCGTCTGCTCTGTGACATTATACACAGCTGATTAATGGGGTTTAGTACGTGTGACAAAGTCTAAATTTAATGGCATTACAACTGTGTTGCATAATTTAAACTGTAATTTTTATAAGACGACACACTTCACGGTTTGTATTATAGATTTTAATATTCTAACCAGAGACTGAGATTATAAGCTCTTTGAATCTAACATACGTGCTCTAATTAAGACAAAAATAAATGAAACGCATACGATATTATGTACTAAGAGCACTGGCTATGAGCAACGGTTATTTTCTCCGTTTGGGAGAAACTCACTGTAGCCCTTCCGCACCATTTCAATTAACTGGGATGCCGTGACGGGACGAATGGATTAAAAAAGGAACAGACTGGGACATAAAGAATTAGATTAAAATAACTAAGATGACTAAAAACGACTGCATACAAATATTCATACAAAATCATCACTTTATTTCAAAGATCATGCTGTGGCGATGATGACGGTCATAATCTTTACTAATTTACACAATAGTAGGTAGTAACATGGGATATTCAAATGGACTTTTAGGTGATACTTTCAAATGGGCTTTATGGAGTTATTTCCGACTGGGTTTGAGGATGTATTTTTACCTGGGCTTTTTGGTTGTAATTTCAACTGGGCTTTTTTGATGTAATTTCAAGTGGGCTTTTTTGTTTGAATTTCAACTGGGTTTTTGTTGTAATTTCAACTGGGCTTTTTGTTGTAATTTCAACTGGGCTTTTTTGTTGTAATTTCAACTGAGCTCTTTTGTTATAATTTCAACTGGGCGTTTTGGTTGTAATTTCAACTAGGGTTTTAGAAGGCAGTTTCACCTGAATTCGACTTTGATGTGAAGATTGTTTTTAGTCACACTGGAAGGTTAGAAATTATTTGAATATGATATTTGCAAAAAGAAATACAATAAGTTGAAAAAAGGAACACGATTACTTGCAAAAAGAATACGATAAGTTGAAAAATGTAATACGTTGATTTTATAAAAGGTTTTGTTCAACTGGGTTTTCAGGTTGTGTCTTAAACTGGATGTATAGGACTGATTTCTTAATTCGATTTTGATGCGGAGATTATTTATTCAATTACATACACGTAGAAAACCTTAGGTTACATTAAACTTATCTTCGTGCTCAATGATCGAATGATTTTGAATTTAACCGCAGGACTAATTGGTGTATGTACTTCCCAACCTAAATGGATTATGATTAGTAATAATTTTTCCTCCTGTCTTACATATTATGCATCATTGCCGAATTTCTAGCGGCGTCGAGCCGATGGCTCGACTGGCTAATCTAGTATGTATGTTAAAGCAAGCTTTGTGTGTAATTTATGTCAGCCTGTCATGCTGCAATAGACATGAGAGAATAAAAAAAATGTTTTATCACTGTTTTCTTATCCCGATCCCCATTTTTCACAGATGTTCCGTCAAAGCGAGGTTAACAGTGCGGTAAACAAACGGTGCTGAAAATCCCACGAATGTGAAAATAGTAAAAAAAAAATTATGATGAGTTCACAAACTACATATAGCAAAATGACATCGGACTTTGTTAGCCATATGTATATAGACGACCGTTAAAAAGGTGTAGTGTGATTTCCACTTTAATTTGATTAGTTCCTTCAACACACCAGCAATAGAGACAACTGTACAGTTTTTTCTCGGTTGGACATGCTGCGTCGTACTGTGGCACAGGCCCAACTAACCTTGTAATTTTTAATGCAGTAGCTAATCACGATAATCCGATATTTGCAGCAGCAGCAACAAGTAGCATCCTTTGTCAGTGAGAAAACTAACAACATGAAAACTAGCAAGCAAAAACTTGTATTGAGTTCAACTAAAACCGCAATCAGCAGGAACGGAACGAACGACGTTTGCAAATCAACTGCACATCATCATCAGCCCGAAATCTTAACAATAACACGAACATACATGTTTGTATTGCATTGTAGTATCTATGCATGCCATTTGGTCATTATATATGAAAGAGTAGATTTATCTTCATCACCATCATCTTGATTTTTTTTGCTGTGCGAAAAAACATTTATTTTATAATATTCTTTGAAGCCATCATGATCATCATCATTATTTCTCAGGTCGGTGCATCCAATGCCATTGTATTGTTGTCAGTTTTCAATAGTTGATTTTTACCTTCAGCCGAAAATATAACTTCATTCAAATTTCAATGCACCTCATTGTTCACTCACACCCTTGCCTCCTTCATCATCATTTTCAGGAGGAAGATGGCTATAACAGAACTGTGGGCAAAAAAAATATGTATTATCGACCTGTCTTGATGCAACATTGTGCAATACCCAAGTCGCCCATTTCCATCAATGGAAAATGGAATTTATCTCAAAATAATGGCACACCCTCTATGACTTTGTAAGTCAGGCAAGTTATGTCAACAAAGGCGGTCATTATTCTGTAAACTCTCTTCATTTCTCATCTTCTTTTGGTTTTTGCTCGTACAAATCGCATTATTTCGACGCTGAATGAGCTTTGGGATTTTTTTTCCTGAAAATAAAAAGAAGAAGCGGACGGTAAGGACACGTTCGTTCGTTCGTTGCTCATTATGCTGCTGTGAGAGCCTTTTCCTAGACCTTCCAATTATTATTATGAGCCGAGGTTTATGAAAAAATTCTTTGTTGATATTAATGATGTTGCTCTGTGAGCCTACGTGTTCTCCTACGCCACAACACAAAACAGAGATTATAATATGAGCGAAATGAAGATAAATAAGATGAGTTTGACAAGATGAATAGCTATATAGCATCATCCCTATATAACAATATAAATGATATGGACAACCTTCCTCACAACACAAACCACTTTGGCTTGGCGATGATGACCAGACCACAACAGGGACTCAGTATGCAGAGCGATGTTAGCGGTAGTAGCCCTTGGTTTTGGTTTAGACCTTGCTTGCTGTGTGTCAGCTCAGAATGCGAAATGCTAATTGCAAAATCGCGAATAACAGTTTGGTTAGAAGACAGGTTCACCAACAAACCTACCGCTCTACAATGTACGTGAGAGGCAATATTACACCGGCGAAAGGAATTTTATCGCGTTTAATTTGTCTCCTTCAGAAGACTTGTGGATGGATCGGTTGCATTCAAGTCGGGATCACTCAAGTGCAAGTTTCCCCGTGTTATATGGAGCCGACACACGCAACTTGTTGAGAAAACTCAAAATCTTAATGCCAAACATAAGAAACACTTTTTTTATCCCAGCATGTCTTTCGCATGTTTACAAACCATGTATTTTGTAAGCATCCTGCTTCACACAAACTAAGTTCCGACCAGCAAAATCACACGTTGAGCCGCGGATTAAGTTGTGGTCGTATGTAGGCAGCAATCCAAAATATCAGCAATGTTGATTACATAACGTAAGTAAGTACATTATGCAAAGCTCAAGTGCTGCAACTTGTTTCATTCATTCTTCAACGAGGAAATCTTTACATAAGCGCCCTCCTCAGTCCACACTATTCATACCGGCTTAACTACTCTTCCCTTGAAGGATGCTGTACTCAACAATGAGAATTGAGACAGCAATTATGAGCCCACATTTCTGCTCCTAACTTGTCAGCTATATCTGTTGCGTTGTTAGGGAGTTGGTCTGCAGTTGGCAGTTAGTAGTGGTCTTTGTCTCGATGCGGGAGTATGACTTCTTGCATTATCATCATTACAATTTACTATAACAGATTTAATCCCAGTGGAAGTGACAGCGCACACAATAGCCGAACCTGAGATATACTAGGAGATCAGTGTGTAATCTTTCTTGTTTTGATTCTTTGCCACCCATCAGGGAATACCAGGTGACACCATCCACACACATTTTTGTGTTTACTTTTTAGCTAAAATCATGTTGGTAGAGCCAGGACATAAAGGAAGGAAAAGAAAAATGATGAACATCCGTGAACCTTGAAGAGCCAAATAGTAAAACTGTCAGTGCCACCTGATAAGAGGAAAGAGTCTGTATATCTCTTTTTCGTGATGCACCATTTATGACACAACTTTTTTGAGGTATAAAGGGAAAACTGCTATCTCTACACGAAATCCCCCGTCCATTCATGCAGCTGTCGTGGGTTTTTGTCTCTTTTGTAACCAATATTATAGTTTAGAAGTGAAGTGAGCGTTATCCCTCTGTGCCACTGGGGAAAGGAGAGAAAGCAAGAGTAAAAAAGTGAATAATGTAACGTGCACACTTGCCATTCTTACTAACTTTGTTGGCTCCACAACTTCTGTTTCCCTTTTTGTTATATAAAAACATAGTTTGAGTGTGACCCGTCTTTGTTCTGCTTCAGTAGCTGGATACGTTCTCAGAATTTCTCTAGCTGGATTTCTGCTCGTTGGCTCCTTCTCTTCCAGCTTTAAATGACTTCTGCATGCATGTTCGGAACAGATCATTACATACATTGATTTGGGCACATTTTTCACGCCAACAGGAGCACTAAATCCCAGGAGAAGTTTGCTCAGCACGTTGTTACCACACTTTGGAATATTTTTTGTGTACATAAGTGCCCCAACTATAATCTTGAGGAGGACACTTTTTTTCAGGAGAAGGTGATGCGGCATTTATATATTATATAAAAATTTACGATGCTATTATTCGCAGAATTACAACATCCTTTATAAAAAAGATTATATGCTGTCGGAGCATCCTTTTCTTTGCCTGAACCTTTGTGATTGCGTCCACCTTTCCCCCATTGCTCACAATCAGTTCATTGGACACTTTGTTCCGTATAAAGTCAAACGCTCGTTCTCGAGTCGTGATCGTAATTTCCTGTCACGAAAATAACACATAAAAAGGTGGAGAAAGATTGAGGATGAGTGCGAGTCTACAGAAAAGTCCCCTAAACATATAAAATGTGTTTACTTTGTTGTATACATACAAGGTTATAAGACACTCACAATCACAATCCATACTGTTTAAGGATGAAACGTTTTGCGGAATTTGGGCTAATTCTTTTATATTTGATTTTTCTTCGAGTCTCTACTACACAATGGTTATAGTTGCATTCAGTAGAAAAAGCAAAGGGATATATATCGGGCATTTGGGAGAGTTGCTCCTGAAATTTAATCTTTTGGTTTACTTTTTGTTGCTAAAGATGAGAAGGTATTAGCGTCCTTGAAATACATACATTGTCCCAATGGGTTTACGTTGGATATATATCACAAAATAACTAGAAGTTCAAACCCCTTTGAGAGTTCCAAGTTAACTCGAGTGAAACTTTTGTTCTCCCAATCTCTAAAAATAAGTGGGAAGAACTGCAATAAAATAATACAACGAACTTTCAAAGTTTCAATGCTAAACTGATTACGAATGATATTGGAGGAGACCATCCTTACCTGACGTAAATTGAATATCATATAACAACTAACAACCAAACTCTCTCAAATTTATAATAAAGCTTCGGAGCTTTGATTCGAAATTGAAAATTTGCTAGAAATAGAAATATATTCGTTTATATGGAATGTATCTATATACCACTATATTTTTAGTTGTCAGTCCAAAGTAATAAAAAACTTTTGTTTTTGACCCTTTTTAATTTTTCTCTTTCAATCAGTATCACTGTCACAGATTTGAAAATTACATGGTTCATTATCTCCGCCTCGGAGTACACGATCTGGAAGTAATGATAGTCTTCTATATTTATTGCACTCTTAAAAATAATGCCTTTCAAACACTGTTTGCTCTTTAGTTACTGGTAATGAAGATGAATTGAAGTTACAGAGTCTTTTATTATGAAGACATTTATTTTTCATCAGATCCATCAGTCAAAGTGACTTGGATGGTTGAGTGGGCGAAAAATAAAGCTTTGAGAGTAAATAGCGTATCTCCCTTGCACGCTTCATAGACTCTTGTTTTCAAAATATAAAAGGCTTACATTCTACGTAACATTCTTGCATACAAACAACAACACCACGTGAATATCTACTTACTAAGAACATATAATTCCTTTTCATTTGAAGTTCATTATGATTTAATAATACTACTACGAACAATTAAAAGTTTTCTCATAATGGTGTATGTATTGAGTGTCAAAACAAGTTGAAATTTAAGTAGTTAGTAAGTAAACAACTATTTCGGTCCTTTGTGTATTTTTGAAGTGTCATTCATAAAAGCAACTCCGTGTTATTTTTCCTTTGATTTTCCATACCTACACATTTCCTACTTTTTCCAGAGTCATTCAGGTGTACATTCTTTGTTTGACATGATATTATAATTGACGTGTATAGAAAAATGATGTCGACAAAGAGTCTCCTCTCAATTGGAGTCGTGATGCTGATGATCTCGAACTGTCTTTGTGGTAACCTTCGAGAGCCTTGTCAAAAAAACTCTGACTGTTTGGCTGAGTTGTCCCAGTGTGATGAAACGTACAACGTATGTGTTTGCCGGCCGTACTCCATTGAATATAATGCTACGACTTGTTGCAAGGTACAGTAAAATGTCATTAAGTAAATAATTTAAATTTATTTTAAATAGAATTTCATTTTGTGCAATTTTATCAAATGCCAAGGTCAAGATTATAGGCATAATAATATAGCATTGAAACAGGTTTAATCCCAAGCACAGAAATGGGATATTTATCAAAGTTTATTTACTTATTAAAATCATCCCGACTTTTACTATATATTTAAACCAGGGTTTTTGCACACCACGATCAAGTTTTTGTTTACTTTTGTGCTTTTAACCAAAAGTACTGCAGCTTTCACCCATTATTAGTTTCCCCGAATTGGTACAACAACAGTCCGAAACGGAAAGGTCTTTTAAAACAAAGCATTTCAACTTTCTGTCACAACAAACAAAATATTGTGTCTCCCTGTAGGGTTAGGGTTTACACATGCTGTGGTGGGTGGAATAAAATAACCCACCCACTATGAAATGTAGGGGAATAATCAGATTTATTTGAAATAACCCTTTGAGTCGAGGTCGAATTCCATATTATACGGTTATGTCATTGAAAGGCATTGAGTGTTGAAAACCTTTGCCATTTTTGTGAAACATGATACTCAACTCGGAATCACAAATGCGAATGTTCCACTTAAAACGCGTCTAATTCCCATTCACCGACCTTCATTCCCACTTTGTTGAATTAATTTTCATTTATTTTACATCGTTTGCCGTTCCTTTATGAAGGTGTAAAATTTTAATACCAACATTTCAACGTGAAAGCTCATAATAACTTGACTGTTAAGTGCTTGTTACCAAATTAAGAACTAACTCTGAAAACGCGGAGTTGCTGATCTCATTTGAAGCCGTGCTCAGAAAAAGACTCAGCAGCGCCATATGGATTCACTTGGGATGCGGGACAGTTGTACTATTTTTAATGACTGGTTGCAGGAACCCTGCTGGGATTTGAATGCAAGACGGATGCCCAATGTGCCATTAAAGTGCCTACAAGTGGATGCATCAATGGAGTCTGCTCATGTGAAGATGGCTATGTAGCCTACCGTCGGCATACTTGTCTAGCACGTAAGTTGAACCGTCTTTTCTTTTCTCTCACAAATATTTTGCGTAGGCGAATTTTGCATTTGAATGCGACAGTTAAGCACAATGACGTTCAGACACCTAAAACTTGATGTCTTACTTCAATGCTGTCTTTACAATACGATCAATCAAATCTTTTGTAAATGTGTTTGATTTAACTTTTTATATGCAAAAACCCATTTCATAACCATTTATAACAGTAAATTGAGATTCGAAAGCAATAATAGGAATTTGCATGCTAAAATATCAATACTGAAAGAAACCTGTGAAGTAACTTTCTCAAAATTTCACATACCGTTGAAACTCTGGCTGGTGTATCGTTTGTAGTGGAGCAAAATCCTTAGAAATCAGTAGGTGGTGAAGTGTAAGCAAACACCGTTTTGTTGCGACGAGTTTTCACTTGCAAACATAATACTGTGAAAATAAATAAATAAATGTATATACGAGCTACAACGTAACACTTGGAAATGTGTTTTGTTAGGTCATACAAGTACATACACTCTAGATATATTCTTATTACCTTATTATGCAACAAACAAACACTTATTCTTGAAACTCAACTCTGCCACTTGGAAGATATTTTATGGGTTTTAGCATGCAGAAAATATTAACGTGGGAGTGGAGTGACACACCGGAAAAGTAAGCAAGTTTTTCACGTTTAAAAACTTTTCCCCTGAGCAAAAAAAATGAGAGATATCACCAACTTTTCCTGTTAGCTCAAAGCCCATTCTCAACATTGGCTTCATCTTTTTACATGAACGTAGTAGAGCAGAACAGTTTCTTGAGAAGTACAAAAAAAATTCCCATATAGATTGCAAGATACTGGATGCAGCTCCTGATGAGCCAAAGGTACTTTTAGCAAGAGGAAGTAGAGAGAGTGGTGGAAAATTCAGAGGAATGCGTTGGTGAAATTCTCTTCATTTTAACCAAACATTTATAGGCTGTTTTGGGATCAAACTTTAATTCGGTTCTGCTCTAGCATTTGTAGCGTTCCTTCCTTCTAATATTATCAAATCAACATACTTTCACGTTGAATCTATCTTTTGAATGACAGTTTACATTCCACGAGTTTTCCTATAAATTTGGGAGGAATGACTGTACAAAATCTCTCAATCATGGAAAGGATGGAAAAAGCATCGTGAGAAAATGAAAACTGCGCATTAGGTTGGAATGTAACCAGCCAGATATACCTACCAACGTATTTGCAAATTTTTGATAACTGAATAACACGATATAGCTTAACATGCATTTTTCGCTTATTCAGGTTAAATTGTAACATTCATCATCGTCTTTCTGGAAGCGATCTCTTGCTATTTGAGTAAATCATTTATCAATTTCTAGAAAATTTGAAGAAGATTTCCCCTCTAGTCAGTCATTTTTGTTCGCACTTGATTCTCAATTTACCTGAAAAGTATTACCACCTAAATGCAGACAAGATACTCAAACTGTAGCAGGAATGCGTGTCCTTTGACTGGGAAGAAATACCACTTTTCTTTGAAGAAACGTTGTTTCTCACAAATGGAAAATCTCCAGGGACTTGCTTACGAACCTCATTCGTCTTCATTTCTCGTTGGTTAGAGTAGAAGTAGTACAAGAAATAAAATTTTATTTATACTTTCATTAAATTAGAAAACTATTTTCTTCATTGGAGAAGAGACAGTTGTTTGCGTCAGCATCAGCACTAATTCAAAATGACCTTTATTCCAAGGCCATTCTTGGTGTATAGTGCTTGTCACAGCTATTTAGACTGTCCTTATGATTTTGTATGATAGAAATGGTATTTTTTTGGTTGTAAAAAGACACGGAGTGGAAAAGGAGCATGGAAGGAAAAATGTGACAATTTCCAATATTGC
>LJIJ01004135.1:0-15912 GCA_001718145.1 Orchesella cincta
ATTTCGAATATGCGTCACTGCTATCATCTAGTGCAGAAATCGAAGCCATGGACTTGTCCTTATTTAATCTTACGTCGATATAAAGGGCGACACCGAGTTTCTGGCCACAAAGAAATACTCGCATCAGCCGTCACATGCTCAAACTGCAAATCTTCTCCCCACTAATCGTAGCGAGAGATGCATAGAAATGAGCCAAATATGAGAGCATATCTGCGCAACACTGTGCATTTTCTATAAAAAGCACTTGGTGCGAGCGGTACCATCTATATATGCAGGTAGTCGGGGGAAAATGATTCCGAATTCGGCTTAAAACATATATTAGGAGGACGCTATCCAACCGTCTGCCCCGTTACATCTGAGAGACCGGTCACCTCGCGGATCAACTTATAACACCGGCACATAGGAATATCGGGCAGGCCAGCGCCAGCTTAAGCAGGAGGTAGAAGATGGCAAGATGACATCATCATGTAGCTCATTGAATCGATCAGTCATGGACCGTACTCAAATAGCTTGTATACTCTATTCCTCATATCTTTGTTTCAAACGTTTCTTCTTTAAAACTATTTGATTGTAGTAAACTAACCTGTATCATTAACCGCTCTATATCTCTGATTAGCGCCAGCGCCGTTGTCTCATATCCAATTTCAATCCATCCACAATGGCGCGACGCTACAATGCGGCAGTCCGATACATTTAAAATTCAAAAGTTATTTACAAACGGTGAAAGGAAGATTGGTGGCGAACCAAGGCTATCCGAGCAAACGAGTGGGATCCAAGCTCCACCCTGTACACCACCAACCGGTCCGTCCACCGACGGAGAGCGGACCAAAGAGAGGAGTTGGATGAAAGAAGCGTAATAATGTTGAACGCAACTAGGCACGACGAGGTGGAAGAAGCTACACCGCCGCACGCGTCCAAAAGTCGCCGATTAGCCCCCGCCTCCGTGACGGGAGCGTCAAGGGCGAGTCAGCCTGACCAAACAGCCTTGACTACGCTCTCGCCAGATCAAGTTGGCCCGCAACAGTCAGGCTATATCTGACGAAATTAATGACAACTTTACAAAGGAGACCCGCTAGCCACCACGCACCAAGAGCACATACCTCCACCTAGACTGCCCACCCCAATCGGCAACTGACCATCATCAATTTCGAGCAGATTGGAAACAGAGAGAGGTGGATCCACACCGGCCCAGCACAGCAACCAGATTTATCGCAGTACCACATGTCGCCGGTCCATCGAGCTCACATGGGATCCGTACGGTGCGGGCTATCGACTCTGAATGGACACATGTTGTGAACTTCGATCTCGTGGTTGAGTAAAACAGCCAAGTCTCGATCGTGGAGTGCTAAAGCTGATGGAGGCATACATTCGCAGAAGAGAAACCCACTCTGGACAGGACAAGGAGTTCCAGCCGCAGAGTATCAGGAGAACGCTTGGAGAATCGAGTCTGCTCCGCTTTACTTTGCTACCGCTGCCGCAGAGGGGCGGATGTAGCCCTGGCAGGCGCCCGCACGAAGTATACGTGATCAGACATGTGCTCAGGTGTCCAACTACCGCCAGCCAAGTGGTGAATGCGGAGAAAAGCTGACCTCCCAGGCCACACACGCCTACAAGACGAGGCGCGCGCAATCCCGTGATAGGCTTCACTCTGGTGCACACACAAGGCAGCATGCATACCGAAGGGGTCTGGCGGAGCAGTACGGATACGGTAACTGATGGCGCGATGGCACGATGGAACAAATGCACAGTCTGTCATTCGATGCACCCCGCACGTGGAAGAGCTGCGGCATGACTCAGCCTGGACATTTCCCTGGGGGTCACACACGGACCGGTATGTGAACTAGAGGAGAAATAACGCTCCAGCGCCACATACAGCGAACATACTTCTCCAAGTCTTGACATTTAAGCACAGTTGCCCTCGCAGTTAACAGAAGAGAAAGTGCAAGTGTGCGAGCAGCTCGGAACATCGCTACGAGATAATCCAGAGCGCACGTAACGCTATAGAGTGCACGCCACTGCAAAAAGGATTGGACATGTATGATACCGTCTGCTTCCAGAAGCTTCGTTACAGCGGCTATCGAAATTCCAACATACAAAGCCAGCAATCAAACGAGCCACTATGGGGAACGTGACACCATCTTCAAGGCCGGAAAAGCGACAACTTATTACAAATATCAACACAGATAGCGCTGATGACATGCATGATATTATGTGGTTACCTGACACAGAGCTGACGTTGATGCAATTAGTATTCAAGACATTCAGTCCCTTGGAGATAAAAGCAAAGGCTCAGCTGACACCGCGGAAAACAGAGGTATACGCCGCAAAACGGCAGCAGCTTAGGACCTGTGGCTCTTATATCAGCTGTACTCAAGTTAAACAGCAACGATACCCACCTGTCATTCGAGTGCTTCGATAAGCTGTCAAACCCACTTGCTCAGCAAAGCAGGCTGTATTGCCCTCGGACTTCTCCACTCTGATTGGCCACGTTCGGAATTAACAGAAAATTGCAACGGTGGCGACACTGAAGAGAATATCAACATCATCTCATCCGGAGTAAAACATTTCCCCGTCGAGATTCCTCCAAACTCAAAAACCGATGAGATACAACAGGAGATTCTCAAGCAACTAGCTGAGGCATTTGACGACAGCGTGCTGAAGCCAATGATTGGAGCACCGATGAAAATTGATATTGTCCTGACGCCCAAACCCTGCCGTCGATACAAGGCTAACACTATTCCATTCCCTGCGTGACAAGTCAAAGCCCAACTCGATGATATGAAAAAAAGGGCATCATTGAAGCAGTGCCAGTCGGGGAAGCGTTGACTGTGCCACCCTATGGTCATCGTACCGAAGAAAGGCACAACGGAGCCCCGAATAACAGTGGATCTCACGGGACTCCAACAAGTACGTGCGAAACCAGTGTATCCGGTTAAAGTCCCCAGGGAAGCCGTAGCAAGGATCCCGCCTGGAAACAAGTACTTCACAACCCTAGACGCACGGCATGGATATTGGCAAGTGCCCCTAGATGAGGGTAGCAAGAAGCTTACAACTTTCATCACACCATGGGGTTGCTTTCGCTATTGCCGCAATGTCATGGGACTCATCTCAGCAGGGGACGAGCATAACAGGCGTGGAGATGAAGCGATCAAGGGGATAAGCAACGTTGAGAAAATCGTAGAGGACATTCTCATTTATGACGACGACTTGGCTACACATAAAAAGCGTGTGATGGAAGTCATTCAACGTGTTTGGACCACGGAATGACTCTGAACGCGAAAAAGTTTAAATTTGGAAAACCGGATGCTGAGTGGTGTGGTTATAGAGTTAAACAAGATGGATACACACCGTCAACCCCATCTCGTCCAGTGCCTACAACAATTTCCGGTCCCAACTCCAGAACTGCGTGAGGTCATTTGTGGACTCGTCCAGCAGTTCGAAGCCTTCTCATCTCGAATCGCTGAGCTAGCACTACCAATACGAGCACTTCTCCCGAAGAATGCAGCGTTCATTTGGGAACCTCTACACCAAAAAGCATTTAAAGAAATAATTCAGGAGTTTTCCAGCCCTCGAATTCTGGCCCAGTTTGACCCTTCACGCCCAGTTCGTCTGGAAACCGACGGCGCGCAGTCCAAAGGTCTGGGGTTTGCTCTCTGGCAGGAACAAAGCGATAACAGTTGGAAATTGCTCCAAGCGGGTTCCAGATTCGTGACGCCAACCGAAGCCAGATACAGTGCTACTGAGATCGAGCTACTCGCCGTCACGTGGGCCGTAAAGAAGTGTCGCATGTTCCTTCTTGGAAAACCTTTTGAGCTCGTGGTTGACCATCGCCCCCTGGTATCTATTCTCAATGCCAAAACCTTGGATGAAATCGAAAACCCCCGACTCCAGCGTTTGAAGGAAAAATTAGCTTGCTTTCGTCCGCAAGTCGTGTGGAGAGCTGGAAAACAACACATTGTTGTCGACGTTTTCTCCCGTTACCCATCGTCTACCCCAACGGCAGAAGAAGAGGAGGATTTTGATGTACCTACAAATTTCGCGGCTATTTTGATGGATCCGGAAGATGGGACGGACATTTTGCAAGATCCTATTCTGTTGGCCGTAAAAGATGCAGGAAACATATGCAGTGAGTATGGAAGACTCATCCAGTTGATCAGGAACGGATTTCCAGAGTATAAACAAAACCTGGACAGATCTGGCACCGTACTGGAAAATCAGGCGAGCTCCGGGTTGAAGAAGGTCTTTTGTGCAGGCCAGATCCTGATCCCAGATGCTCTAAGACGTAACGTACTGGAAACTCTCCATGCATCCCACCAAGTCAGGAGAGGACCCTTCGTCGAGCATCGACGTCAAGCCGTCTTCTGGCCTAACATCTCCAATGATGTTAAAAATCTCGTTCGGGATCTGCCAACGATGTTCAGTCTCGCTTACCATCCAGAGCAGGAGGAGCCAGATGCTGTGTAGAGCAGTCGTGTACACGTCCATTTCAATGCGTTTGGGTGGACCTATTCAAATACGGCTCTGGCTTTGAGTACCTCGTCATGGTGGATCAAGTTCTCCGGATGGCTTAGCGTGGCTCCAAATGCGGCACACAGCGCAAACACTAGCCGCCGTCTTCAGCTACTTAAAAATGATGGTCAACGTAGGAATCCCCGAGAAGCCTCATCAGTGACAACGGACCCAATTTTTCGAGCTTTGAGTTTTAAAAATGTCCGGAAGTGGGCCATGTCCCATGGATCCTCGTCTCCCCACTATCCTCAAGCCAATGGTCTAGCTGAGTCTGGCGTGAAGGCAGCATCTCATCTCATCGCAAAGACATCACCAACTGGAGATTGACAACCCGACGCCTTTCAACTCGGGCTCCATGGAGTTGCGAAAACACCCCCAGAGCGATGGTCGCAGCCCAGCTGAACTCGTGTTTGGATTCCCAATCCGCAAAACTCCGGAAAAGCATCGAGCTCCAGTTCGCGCTAATCAGTGCAATGCTGAGGCAGATACGCCGTGCTAGCAATTGAAAGGAAGCATCAGCCATTACAACCACGAGCAGCGCCAGAGACCATTGCCCCACCTCTTAAACGAGGAGAAATTGTTCGCGTCGTGCAAAGACCCCGTCACAAAGGAGTGGACCAAGAGTAGGAGAGGTGATTGATGTCCACCAACCCGTGGCCGGAGCTATACCATCCGAACGGAGTCTGGTAGAGTCTTCTGGAGAAACCGGAAAGTTCCTACGCGCGTTATTACAACGAGCAATACGCGGGAACGGAAGAGGAACGTGCAGGAGGATCTGAACAAGGAGGTCTACACGTCTTCTTCGTCGAGTGCCGGAGAGGTTTACCGGCTGGTATCCAGCTTGGACGGAGGTCAAACTCCAAAGGGGGGCATGAGGGACGCTATCCAACCTTGCCCCGTACATCTGAGAACGGTCAACTGAAGTCACCGCACATGGAAAGCTCAGCAGCAGCTAGCAGGAGGTAGAGAGCAGAACATCATCATTATACTATTGAATCGATCGTCATGATCGTACTCATACTTTGTACTCTCATTCCTATACTTTGTCAACGTTTATATTTGATTGTAGTAAAGCTAACCTATCATTAACCTGAACCTGATTAGCAGCGCCGTTGTCTTATCATTCATCATCACAATGGGCGCACACAATATACATTCAAAATACATTTATTCACAACCGAGCTCGGCTGGACCTTTTACTTGGCTGGAGACTTGGAAGCGTGAGCACTTAAAAAAGAAGTGCGAATAGTGATTTTTTTCTCGAGGAATCACCATCCAGTATCTTGTATCGTATCGGTCTAAAATGCATGTAGTAGTGTGTATTAAATGTGAACAATGTGTGACTAAAGATATGATATCTTGCATGTTCCACGCGGGCGTTTTTTAGCTGCCGCTCCATTTTATGGACATGAATTAAAAAGGTTTTTTTTACTGAAGTCATGAACTGAATGTCCCTATATATACTAATCGATTTGACTATGTACGCAGCAGCACACATGCATGCTCTAACTTTATAATACACTTTTAGTGCTGCGACTGCTGCAATATCAGAAAAAACCCGATTGAGTTACCTCCCATCCATATATTATCACACCAATTGCAGAAGGAAACTACACATGTAACTATTAAAATAAAAGTGAAAACTTTTGTACCAATTGGTTTTGCACTGCGTAGTGTCTCGTTTCACCAAACATGTTACAGGTGGAGAGAGGACGAAAAAAGTGAGATTGAGCATGTAAAAAGGTCTACTCAACAGAGATAAGAAAGGGACATAAATGGCAATTGCAGTGTAAAAGATTAGACATGTAAAGACGGGAAGAGTGGCAGTGGTGGTGGTTGTGATGGTGGACAATTTCTGATATTCCCAGTAGTCGCTCTCGCTGACCAACCAAACCATCAACCTTCCTTTCCCTTTTACTCCCAACATTTCAATGTAATATAGCCAAGTAGCAAAGTTCAATCTGAAAAAGAAATTTGGTGAAATACAGCCTTTCCTTTTGTGTTATTTGGTTCGCAAATCAGAAAAGGCCAATACCGAACTCACATTGGCTATACTTTTATATCCACCAATTTCATAAATATGTTTCTTGGAACTGCCAATATAGCCATAACTGGCTATCCAACTTTTGTAGCAGTTCAGGGAAAGTTGATATGTATATACATTCCGGTGGATAGCTGGTCAACTAAAAACCTGGCAGGACATTTCCTCTTCCGGCCAAAACCTTTTTACTACCATAGCCACTTACAATAGCCATATCACAGTCAACCAAGCCAAACCAAGGAGACCCGTGTTATGTATAACAATCTGGATAAAAGAAGCGAGATTACTAGATATTAAATGTATCGTGCCATGTCATGGTCAACGCTTTGGGTACGTGTTCGTATCGCTTCACTGAGATTCAACGTTTTATTACCGGCTTTTACAAAGCTTTTCCCCGTTTTATGAACATTTTGCTCCTGAGATACATATTTTACATAGGTTTCAACACTTTCATGCGTGTATTGAATAAATTCCATATTATGCATTATGAGCAAGCATACATACATACATACACGTTACGTGTCCATCCAACCAAAACTACCTAGACTGTGTTGCAGACTGCGGATGACAATTTATAGTAGCTTTATTTCCTCACTTCCGATTCCAACTCTAGCTGAAATATGCATGGGTTTAGTTACATACGGAAACACGCAAAAAGGGAAGTGGACATTTGAAGTTGTGAAATCGGTACACATCTGGAATGTGTGGAACTTGTTGTCGAGTTACACAATTGTATTCATGTCAATACAAGATATTTGGCTGGTGGTAGATTGACTTGACTTGACATTTCACTATTGAAAATGAGAGAGGGTTTGAATGTTAAGGATATATCGTGTAGATGTGTAATGCAATGTTGCTATTCCTGTGAAAGTTGGCACTGAACCACAACGGAGATGAATCCGTACTGCTGCACTTAACACAATAACTTTTTAAGCTCAAACTCGACATGACAGGTTGCAAGGATACAAGTCTCCTGGCATCCGATATGGCTGGCTACATGCTTACGTTTCTATTCTATCGAATCAAGGAATTTGGGGTGCTTAGAAAGTTGACATTATCCATCATGTATACTTAATACACAGCCCTCAAACTTTCACATTGATAATGAGGTGTCGACTGGAGTTGGAGTGATGAAAGACATTGTTGACTGCATTTTACACAGAGAGATAGTTTGTTTTGCATGCAACTTTTTGTTAATTGAGATTTATGGGAAATGACGATGAGAAAGTATCCGCACCTATATGAGTGGGCGGCTATTTGTTTGTTTTGCCTACTTTCTCCCATTTTCCAACAGGTTTTCCCAACAAACAATAAAGAAGTTTTTGTTGGTTATTACATACCCACTGATCTTAGGTATCTCTACCCACATCTAACAAAATAGAGAAATGAGGTTATCCAAATATTTCATCTGGTTTGAGTTATGTGGATGGAATTGCGTTTTTTATTCGATCAGGTACCACATGTGCACGTGGGTGGATGATAAATGATAAAATGTATCTGGAATATGATGTATGAATCATGCGTGGCATTATGACAAGCTATATCGGTTACCTTACTTCCCTCATTAGTTTAATGGTAAATGTAGTTTCAAATGGAATACAATGTAAGGTTTTTGGATGTGAGTATTGAAATATTGCAATTTTAGGGATGGACTCATACACAGACAGTTAAAACACAATTGCATCGATTTTTCACTATTTACAAGGCAAGATATACATTTTCTATTTCTGTGTTTTTTCAATTTCCTGTCCCTCATAGTTAGATGACTGTGATGCTTATAACTACTCAGGATATACATGTTCTGTTGCCGGATTTGAGAAGGACACAAACCGGAGCATGCAATGCATACCAAAAAGAAAGTCGTCAAGAATGTAGAAGGTCACAGCTGGAATCTCGTAATCTAACTACGTCTCACAAAAGGAGCTGAGCCAACTCAATCACTACTGCAGCACTGACATTGCAGTCAATCCTCCATTTGGATGTGCATCTTATTTCTTGTTATTGCACTACCAGCACCGGTATAGATATTTCATCTAATCTTATTGCTCCTTCACTTCCTCATTTTCTCATACTTTTGTTCTGAACCAAAGTAGCTGTTTTTACTTTTTAGAAGGACATGTAGGTATAGTCAGTATCCAGTTGTAAGGGAAAGTGGAATCCTTTTATACCTTCTGTGATTCTATTAGATTCCATAGCTAAAAATCCTGGGATTAGGCGTGTCCACCACACTCTTGATGGGTTTTCCTTTTTGATGAATCCCCTTCTTTTTTACAAGCCATGCAACTACCGCATAGTCATTGCGTTGCCGGTTGCCATAAAAAATAATCGTAGTCAGTCACATACTTGTGGACATCCAGAAAATAAGCAGCGACTTCCCATCTTCTTACTTCCGTTCTCTTTGAATGCAACCCGGTTGATTTACAGAGTTCAATAAGACGTTGTTAAATCTATAGATATTTCTTGAGTGAAAGCAGAGAAAAATGCTTATTTTATAACAAACCGGTTTGCTTGCTTACCGTTTTCCTTTTCTTTCTCATTTTCTCTCAAAGAAAAGGGAATGGGAAGGAGCAATTTTCCAAGAGCAATGTCTGTCCACTCAAAGCCATCCATTGAATTCAGTGAATCCAGTCTCCTCAGCTTACACACAAAGCAATCAGACCTGAATGACCTGTGAAGGGCTCTTCTTTTCTCTAGCTTATTTGCCCTTTTTCATATATTCTTGTAGAATCCCTATATAACTGTATGCATGCTTCAATTTCCAAAAGGAGGAAGGTGCCGTGAGCTATAATACCCATGATGGAATAAGTAAACCTTAGCAAAGCCTATCGAGTGAGAGAAGATTGAAGGCATTACCTTGTAAACTCATAAGGAAAATGCAGTTTGGAATAGACCACTAACCAAACCAAAGCATGAATGGAGGGGAACTACATGTGAGTATAGGAGTTACATAGTAATCAGAGGGAAAGTAGGCGATCAACGTCAGTCGAATTGGGAATTATTATTCGCCTTGTCTTTGTCTGTGGCTCGGACTCTCTAAAAAGATTTACCATTAGAATTTCAACAAACTTTAGGAGGACAACTGACCAGGCTTCTTTCATTTTTACATTCAATTTTCTATAAATCTCTGTGAATTATATAGGTAGCTGCCCCAGGAAAAATCCTTTGTCTGAATGTGTAGGTGTATGATCAACAAAGGCTTGGGATTTTAACAGAAGAGTATTTTAATGTAAAGAAAAATCGATGTCTTTTATAAATACACATTCACTACCTACGTGTTTCCGGCGGAGTGTGTAAGTATAAGTTTTTATCTGAATTCATTATTGCTTTTTCGTGTCACGTGTCATGATAAAGTCTCGTGTTGTTAGTAAGTATCAAATTATCCATCATCTTCCTGTCATGTCACTGAGCAAACCCACACAAAGTTTCTATGTTGAATGTGGTTATGTAGCAAAATGCAGAAGTGAAATTTCATTTCTGTGGTGGGCGGGTCGTGACCTTCAGTTGTTAGAGGCTATTTTAGCTCTTAAAGGTATATCACCATCAAAGCAAATCAACATGAGAGGTAAATCAGATCAGACCCGAAATAGATTTTACTTAGAGTATATAGTCTTTGGGTACTGGTAAAGTGAGTGACAGACAGGTTTTCTTGTAATACCCTGGATTTGTTAAATGTAAAGTAATCATGTCCATTAAAAAGCACTTTTGCCTAATCTAACAAAAGATTGCAAATCGGATTAGGTAGTGGACGGCTGCACGAATGACGCATGTTTGCTTCCCTAACCCAAGGAAAAATATTTTGGTGCAGTTGCACTAAGAATAGTAGAGAAGAGAGTAGATACCAAAACCTAACTATTTATAAGCTTCAAGTAAAAAGGAATTATGGTGTCATTTTAATAGGCCTACTTTGCCGAGTTTTAAATGGAAAAGAACTGGATGGAACAAAATTCGACAAGTGTTTCCAACATTCACTTAGCTTAATCCTTTATGTTGGATCTGCCTGGTCTGGTTAGAATTTTTGAATCTGTTGTAATAGAATGAAATAATAAACAATTCAAGTTACGCCCACCCACAAGCAAAAAAGCTTCCCCATGACTGTCTTTCTTATCCTTATCCCCTTTCTAAACAATAAAACTCAACCCTTTTCCATCGTTTACTGTGTGTGTTCCTAACTTTCATTTAAAGCCGGGCGTAGCCAGTTTCAGCTACGGACTTTCTACGACGACATCAAAGAAGAACCAAAGCTACGAGTCCTAAATCTCATTTAAATTGTTTTTGCTACATTAGCTACAAAAAGGGTTTAAAAGGAAACTTTTGACTTCGCTTTGCATAGTTAATGCTTGACCGGTTTCTGCTTTGCAAATAAGCTGAGCTAATATTAAAATTTCCTTCCAAGAATGAATATCATCCGTTGAAAATTTTAGCCAACAATAATTAAATAAAAATTCCCACATGAAAAGTCAATTGAAAGGATAGCTTTTTGGGGACGAAGCAGGTAAATATTGCGTTTAAATTTTGTTGGTAGTCTAATTAAAAAGGTTATAAGCTTTTCTAAAAGATGCATAAATTGGTGACAAAATACTGCTACAAAAAATCCACACTAGAGTAGGCCCACTTTATAGCTTTACATATGCACATTTTCTACCTTTTATTTCATCCCATCCATTTTTTACTCTCTCCCTTCACCCTTTGCCATCTTGTTCAAAGTCTTGAGCCGTGTTCTAATCAATTTTCACGGCTTATTATTCTCTTTTGAAAATATTCAAGGCTTTAAGCAGATTTCAGCTCCAGTACTTACAAGAACCCTTGCTACAAACATGTGTTTGTATTTTGTATACATATTGGATTTTCCAATATTCTCTTAATCTCCACCAAACTGAAGGAGTGCCGGATGGAACCTCACTATGCTCCCTCCAATGCAACCTCGAATCAGTTATCTCGGATTTATCCTCATAACACTTCTTCAAACATACTTGTAGTGAAGTATAAGCACATTCGTATTCGTATGTGTCAACCACGAGACCAGTGGCCTTGGTTTTTAGCTGCTGATGATGTACATACATACATTTCTCCCTTCCACCATTTTGTTGGTTAATATCAGCCAGATAGTTTGATTTGTTTTTTTTGTTTAGAGCTTAAATGGATTTTTGAGACTTACACAAGAAGGATGACAAAACTTACACAACGCATTTTCCCATCCATTTCCCAGGCAGATGCAAAGAGTTTTGCTTCCTTCTTGAAAAGAAATTCCGGCTTAATACGCTCCGTTCTTTCTAACCCTGTCATTTTTTATTGTGTTTTAGCGTTCTACATTTTTCAAGTGGATCATGATATGATATGATGATACGATGCGAGACCCGAAAAATGTTATCCAAGAGCAATGCAAATAGAACCAAGCCACATTTACTCGGTTGCAAGTTGTTGCAGCGGAGAATAAAGAATGGCCAAGCCAAACGACTCAAGACTATATGTGCTCCCATGATATCAATTCAGTAAATACCGGAAAGTCCAACGCTAAAGCTTTTAAGGGGGACCTTTTCTATTTTCATATACCTCCATACTTGTTTTTCAAAAACATCTCCTCATTTCTCATGCTTCAAACTGTACGCTTTCTATATTATGGCAATTTCTCATAGAGAAATCAGTGTGTGGCAGCTGTTTCCTTTTTGAAGCATGCTCTTATGTCCTTTACAAAATTCTAACTTAAACATTATGCACATGTGTATTTACTATGGCGCACTCGAGCCTTTATAGAAAATGATGGGTTTTTACATAAGAAAGTCTCAATTTTCACAAAATGATAATGATGAAGATGATACAAGCGTTCAATATTTCTCACTATATTTCAATGTCTAAAAATGTCAGGCTCATCAGAGATGAAAAATAAAAGCAAGGCTTATCCGGTCGGTTTCTCAATGTATGCAGTATGCTCTTCTAAAAAAACTGTCTCTTATTTCCAACGGGTTGAATTATTCAGGGTTCATCTGAAAATCGAATTTTCTCAGCCGACTTTAAAAGCCCTTTCTCCCACTTTTTGACAAAGGGGATTAGTAGCAAGGGAGATCTATTATGTAGAGATTTTTTCCCATTTTAAATGCCTCATTTCTCCAAGCCATTGGGTAACAACTATATATGCATGCAAATACAATATATTCTAATCGTGGGATCAAACATAAAAGAAGGTTGTTTCAGGGAAGGAAATTAAATAGAGCACAAATCCAGTTGATCCGTTTGGCCAAGGGAGGATGAATGAATGCGTAATATGCATAATACTATGAAACCAAGTCAGAGAATGAGGAGAGAGCACAGATCCGTATATCCTTGTTTATCCATGTCGTAAACCGGACATAATATATTATGCGGCTGCAATATAAGCTCCCTACTCGCAGAGCAAAGTTATGTGTGGTAGCAAATTGTATACCTAAGAGGTTTTCTCATCGTTGGTCCCAAACTCCCAAGTGTTTTGTTGGTTGTAATTATCAAGTCACGTGTTGGATTTATTAACTACCTTTGTCCTGATTTGAACAACAGTTCACTAGCTACCCTAGTTAAATCCTAGCTCGACTCGACACTCTAAACAGTGGGAAATCACTCAGAGAGACAATCAGAAACACGCGTCTTGACTTTGATTCACTTGTGAAACAAAATTGAGTGAAGTAGTGGTAGTAGCAGTAGTACCACCAGCATGTTATATGTTATTAGGACAAACGACAAGGTCCGTTTGCCGTTGATTTTCCATTTGTTATTAGCAGCCATATGCATGCACATGATGCATACATGAACTGTTTTGTATTTTACACGAAAGGCGTTAGTGCATTAATAACTCCACGGGCATAATAGCACAGGACAAGCTGATGCTGATGTGATGTAGTTGAGCACAAGTTGTGAGTTTGATTGATGGGCTTTATGAAATTTCGGAAACCTTGAACTCCCTGTCACAATTTGTTTGTACCAGAAGAAGCTAGCAAAATCCAGTCACTACCAATGTGAACTGGATGAGTTGAATGAAACGGTTTATAGTTTTTGATGTTGACTTCAAATTTCATTCTCAATTGTAGTCAAAGTTTGAGAGTGTGTGGATAGCATGCGGTTTGCTTGAAGGGGAAAGTGGAATAGGGTATAATTATAGGATGTAATTGCATTCTTTGTAACCCTTATTTATGTATGCACGTAAAGTTCCCACAGGCATGCATGTGACCAGATTTGATATTCATAACAGAGCGCACAGAACCAACTGGACTGGCCTGGTGGTGTGATGGATGAATGGTGTGAGTTGTATTTGTACGTAACACCTCCAGCGAGTTTTGGTTTACGCACACACACACCATGGCATAATGTCTTTTTGTTATGAAGAAAAAGTTTATGAAACAATCGAGGTGAATGAAATGTGGGTGCCTAGGAGTTCAAGTATTGGATGCGACGCTGGAATGAGGATGATGCAATAATGAATGATGGTTGGAGTTTGGAATAAATTCGGATTCTTTCACTGTGAAAATACATCTTCCTCATTTTATGGGTCGATGTATATAGGTATGTCTACGGAACAAGATTTTAGGACAGCAACGTATCATCTTGCGAAAATTCGGCGAGGACGGACCTTGACCACACCACAGACACTCTGGTGAATATAAAGCACCTTATAAAATTGGGAAACTTGCACTGGCAGAGAGGAGAAGTGGTACAAATAATGTGAGATGAAGTTGAACAATACAATCAACGAGCCCAATAACCAACACCAGCTGCTGTTCCACCGTTGCCTGATATTAAGTCAAATCCGGAATAGGGTAGATATTTAGGCATGTAGTAGTTTAGTTGTATTTGACACAACACTGACTGCTGGTGGTGTAGTGTGTCTATATAATATGCAGTCTGCCTTTCCGTTAGATCAAACAAGCAAGCAAGAATGAAAGGGTTTTACGTTTTACTCATCTCTGTTCTATGTCACGGTTTCATCGCCCAAGGGTCGGCAGTTTGTGTGCGATGCTGGAGAGAATACGTATGGATGTGGAATGGAAGTTGCCATTGCTGTAGATGAATAGGTTTTTGTTGCTGCTGATGCTGAGAGATTGTGTGTAGTTGACTGCTGCTGTTCCATGTTGTAAGTAAGTTTGTGAACGAGTGACTGACTTTTTTTCTTCAAAAATCTATACACACATCACAATCCAATTCGATCTCGTTTTTTCTTCTACAAAATATCCTTTCCTCATTGGGAATGCATTACACGCAACTACTGTAGTGGAGTTTTCCCAACTGGGTTGCACACTACTACAGGAGAGTGGGAGCCCTGCTTGTTTTCTGCATTTTCCATGAAAGCGTGCTGATGAACTTTAAATCATGAGATGAGATAAGAAATATTATTATGGGAAAATGGAAAATTTTCGGTCATTGTGCAACTGCTGAAAATCGCATAGGATGGTAGTGGGGCAATGTGAGAACTGACTGCCTAAATTATACATAGTAGTTAAATATGAGTTTTAAATGAGTACGATTTTATATTTAAAGAATCAAGATAGAAATAGAATTTCTTTATTCATTTATTACATTAGATTTGATTATTATAAGCTTATATATGAACGATCAACTTAAAAATTTAAGTAGAGAACCCATATATGTATTAAAAACATTTCCGACAACAATATTCGATTTGGATACATAAAAATTGCAGTCCTTATCTCCAACAAAGTAAAACAAGGTTTTTGTTTAACAGAGCTATATTCTAAGGAAGTGAACCCAACTTGTCATATTACTGGCAATAAATGACTTTAATTAAGAAGCATTCCATACGAAACGACACAAGGCCTTTTCATTAATACCTAGTTAAGGTGTGGTAGTGGTAGATTAGCTACTAATGTACAGACAGTACATGTTTATTATTGTATATGAGTGTTTTATTTCATAATGTTTACATTAACTTACAAACTAGTTAGTATTTTTGGTTGGTCAAACACTGATCACAAACTTCAAAATTGTCACGCGGAAAGCTAATATATAATTTCTTAGATGTAATATCAAAGAATGTTTTATATTCATTTCATAGCTATTACTTATCTATTATAAACATCCTACTATACTGGTAAGTATATTATACATTTTTATGATGCACTTTCACCTCCTACTTACTATATATCGTGACAACGATGACGATACCATGAAATCTTTTGTACACGCCGAGAATATTATTTACATTTTTACAGAATAGTATACAAGAAACATGTGATGAAGTTCTGCTCTATTTTTATATTTAGTCTCAGCATCATATATACAGGCAGAAGAAACATAATGAGAAGACAGAATTTATGAACCAATTAGCTCACCCAGAATCCGTATAATATTTATAGTTCAGGACGCCATGAATTCTTGTCTGA
>LJIJ01004136.1:0-15902 GCA_001718145.1 Orchesella cincta
GACCGACTTCATCTCTAATAAGTGTCGGAGTTCTCTTCAGAAACTCCGTTTGGACGCACCTTGGGAAACCTTGAAGCTGCAGGATCACAGAATTACATTAAGACTTCAAAGAGGAATAAATCCTCGCGCAATCATTGGAAGTCCACTCCGGAAACTTAAGACCCTAGAAATTCAATATTCGCCGGGAAAAGATGGAATTTCGAGGTTCCTTGTCCTGTTCCCGGCCTTGGAGTCGCTGCACTTTCTACGCTTCCACAAATCCTACACCACCCCACTGCAAGAACTTGGAACTGTAGATGAAGACGTAGGAAATGCTGATAAAATTGTAGCTGCGAAAACCCGGCTCGCTGCACTAAAACATGAGTGGTATTGGTGTCAATATAAACCGAGCTATGATGAGCAGCGCGCAGCAAGGGAGAAGATCAATGTTGAGAGGACTGAGATTTTCAAAGGATTGGCAGCTGTAGGCGTAACAAAGCAGCAAATACTTGTGGAACAATTCCTGGAGCGTGTGAAGGAATTTGGAATATTTGTCCCAAACTCAAGCTTGTTTCTGTCAGCTCAGGGGGGCAACCTTACGGGGATCTCTGCATTCTTCGGAGACCGGAGCAAGTCTGATCTTTTTCGGGGTGAGCTGAACTACCAGTGGACGGATAAGTGGAGTGGATGATAGTGAAAGAAAGATATGATGATCAATTATGTACTATAAATTCATTTATTCTTAAAAACTCTTGTTGTGCAAGCCTCGAATGTACCGAATGTGTTAATTTTACCCTTTAGGTGCCTTTATTACTATGTTGGTTGAAAATAGTTTAATAATTGAGGTAATTGTAATACGAATTTATTTAAACTCTTTTCAATTTTGTAATAAAACAAATTCCTTATAAAAAAAGTTTTGATTTACATATTGGAGTAAATTTAAATGCCATGGTTATACGAAATTACTAAAAGTGTAGTAAACTATACGAAAGTGCATACTACCCCAATATAATGTAGGATCGGAGAGAGAGACAGAAAGCCGAACAGTTAAAGAAGTTTCAGTAGAGAGGTGTGTATGACGGACAATTAATTTTACAATCAAATTCTAATAAAGTTAGCTTTGCAACAATGTCAGGAATGTCAACTACTGCCAACTAATACATAGAAATTCGCAATAAACACAATCAAAGCTTGCGAACACGTTTGAATAACTTACGAGATGTTTTCAAATTTTGTCTACAACTTACCGAAGTATCTGCTCATTTGCTGATTTGCATCACTATTATCTCCTCCATGTTTCAATCACACGGTTTAAAGTCCAGCAAGGCCAGGATGTCAGAAGAATCTGCCTTTCAACAAGTTCTTATTTCCTTGACGTCGCTTCCTGAATGCTCATCTTGATAATGGAGCAGTTCCAATTTCTCCAAGTTGGGAAAGTTTGAAACTTCTAGGAACTCAATTTCCCTTCTCGTTTTGGAATGATTACAATGAAGCGTTTTGGCTGAAAAAACGCAACCTCAGAGTCTCATGACGAACAAACCCGATCTCGATTTGGGAAAAACACATTCCGGATACCACATGAAGGGTTCGTGTTGTAGTTGCCAAACTGAATGCCCGTTTCCAATCGGACCAGTTCCCTTTCATAAGGTTTAAGACCATTTGTAAGCATTATTGTCATCTATAAACCCCACATTTCCATCTTGCAAGATTGGGAATAGGAGCGAAATAGCATTTCCAAACTATTCTTACAACTGGATACAGGCGAACTTCAGAAACAGACTTTTTCGGAACACCGCATATTTGATTTCAAAATACTTATCTAATAACTTCCGAAAATCAAACTATTGAACGTAATGTTCATAGCAGTATGCAGTTTAGAAAACCGAAACAAAATTGATTATGGTTGGAAATGAGTCATAGTAGAGCTTCACTGTTTCATGCATATGAAATTCTTGTGGTTGACATGAAAGAGTGTACATTCTCTCTAACAAATTATTAAAACATTGCATGTCACGATGAAATAAGATTTGGGATGCCAAGTTAGTTTGTAAAATTGAGACGAAAACGAGCATTTGAATAATACATAATGTAAAAACAAGCGGATGGCATCACCATCTGTGTGAACTTGGTCATTAAAAATTGTGCTCATTTATCACATTTCTGTAATATCAAGCTCCATTTAATTATTTTGTTTTGCTCACCTATCAATTATCTACAAGTTTGAAGTCAATTGTGAATGCCGTGTTAAAAACCGATTTGCTCTCCGGAATAAATTATCATTGAAGTTCTTTTGTTGTATGGATATTTGTCCTGTTGGGATATTATAACCTTATGGGCGTCTCCACTCAAAAACATTATGATAATTTCCCTGTGGACGACTCTGTTTGTGAAAAACGTGGCTTCGTAAACAGTGAAGCCGTAAGCTAAAGTACCTCAAGAATTTGAGAGCAGATTCAATACAAAGTCCTTACATGCTTGTATAATTATAGAATTTGGTTCAGTTTCAATATTTGTACATACCAACATGTATGTGGACTTATAAAGAATTCAGACCGACAATGCAAACAACACAACTTTGGTATTATATCTCACTGACCTCAACGCCTTAGTATTTTTCTTTTTTTTTGCTTGTATTTCAACGCATTCCTGTAACATATTTCTTGCGAAATTAATATAAACATAGCAGTAGTTGTTGGTGTTGCTTTCAAATTATGTTGGATTCCGCAACGATGTAGTTTTTAAGTAATCGGACTGGGTTTTTATTTTAAGATTTTATTGTGTTTTTCTACGGTGTTCGCATCTACTTAAATAGTTTTTATAGTATAAAATGTACTATAGAAACGCAACTCATTATTACTGGAATACTAGAGTTGAATACTTAGAATTTTGCAATATAGGAAAACCTCTTCAGGTTTAGATGCATGATCTTTCCTTGTAGAATGCAGTACAGACTACGTATAATGAGGTTGATAAATTTATTGCAAACTCGCGTCAAACGTAGAGTAAACCCATGAGATGTTTTCTGTCTACATAATTTGTTTTGCATTTATGAACGTGTGGATGAAAAGCATTAACGTGTCGCATGTCACACAGAAGCAATTTAATTAAGTTTGATATGTGTAAATGAGCAGAGAAAAGATATACAAACTACATGCGGTGTAGTCATTTGCTCATTTCAAATGCTCTGAAAAAGGATAACAAGACATTTAAACATAAAGCGAGTAGCCACGACATTTGAGGTAAATAGGACTCTCAACATCCGCCCATTTATGTAATGCATTTCTGTTCTACCCACGCCCATTGAATCGGCATGTCAGATCAGTCATTGTTCAGCTTTCTTGCTGAAAAGTGTGTCATTGCGTTTCAGTGCAAAATATTCATTTTCACCTCCTGCAAAACAACATTTGTTATTTTCTTTCTAAAAATTTGTGAGGATGTGGAATTCCAACATGAAACCGACACCTTTAACCATCGACACTCTCAAAACCAGTCGAAAGCGACGGTCGGAAAGAAACCGAAGTGGAAGAAAGGTATTTTAATGTTATTTAACAAAGTCACAGGAAATGCTTGGTTAATAATATTTTTTGCATTTAGTTTTCAAACGAAAGAATCCCAGAGAACATTGGACCAATAAAACGTACCAGATCCCAGTTTGAAAAATGGTGATTATCTTCCAGTTAACAGAAGAATGTTCTTTACACCAGAATTGCTAAACATTCCACTGGAGGATTTGGATCCATTTTATGAAAACAAAGAGGTATTGTTTTAGTTACTAGTCAGTAGTTTAGGCTCTTTGACAGTTAGTATCAATTTGAAACTTTCCGTTTTCAGACGTTCATGATAGTCACAGAAAATAAGATTCTACACCGCTTCAGTGCCCAAAATGCCCTCAATATATTTAGCCCATTCAATCCTGTGAGACGAACATGCATTTCTGTACTCCATCATTGGATTTATCGTTGGTTCATGATAGTGACAGCTTTTGTGGACTGCTGTCTTTTGACTCATCCTGGCAACCAATACCAACTGATGTGAGTATTATCTCATACCGTACAGCTCGCATTTTGTAGTGAATATTATGATCATATAAACTACTTTTCAACTCAGAGCACTACAAATTTTTGGGGCAACCTACACATTTGACTTTGTGACAAATGTAATCGCAAAAGGACTTGCATTCGACCACTTTACATTCTTGAGGGAAGGCTGGGGCATGGACTTGCTACTTCTTGTACCATATTTGTTCCATTTATCGGAAGGCATCACTTTCTCTGTGGATTTCGTTTATTGAAAATAGCCGCTCTCATTCCAAGTAGTCCAGGTTTTATTAATATTAGTTTTATTAGTTAATCTGTATCTCTTCATCAAATATTCTCTTCAGGTTTAAGTCAGCAGTAAAAGCCGTATTAAAAACCGTTGGTGATCTCCGTGACATGTTTTTATGGACATTGTTTGTCAAGTGGATATATGCCCTGGTCGGCTATCACTTATATCAGGGCGTTTCCACTCAAATATGCGTTCGAGATTTCCCTGAAGACTTGTTGTTGATTATAACCAATATATCGTATGTGGAAATTATTCAATGACTTGGTATGTTTAAATGCTTTTGGTTGTGAAGCAGACTAACAAGTAAATTACATATGCATTCATTATTTTCATGTAATTCTAAACCCAAGCCGCACTTTGTAGGCAATGCCCAAATTATGAAAACTTGACATGCTTGCAAATACATGATCACGATGACCGTATGTATAGCTCAATGAGTTGGGCTTTGCTATCAACTATGCGTGTAATGTTGCAGGATTCTTGGGATGATATTTATTACAAGGTGAGTAAAATAAACAGAGAGTTAACAAGATATAAATAATAATTGGTGTAAAAATGGCGCTTGCTGTTTATGTGTATATTAAGTGTAACAAACATTTTTTTAGATTTTAAAATCTGGGGGTCCGTGGCATGCGCTTTACTTCGTTGTAACACTTTTTCTCGGTTCATTTTACACACTTAACATGATTTTAGCGATTGTCTCTAAATCGTACAATGATCTGAAGAAAGAACTTAAGCTGGTCGAAAAGCTTGATCGCAGCACAAGTGATATTTATTCTTCCAGTAATGGTGATGTTGAAGAAAACGGTATTCATTATCCCTCTAATAATAATGCAGGTTTGACCATGACAAATGTATAAGTAAAATTGAAAAACTATTAGCCATTACTGCGTTTATATAATATTGTGGTAACAGTTTTTTTTAAAGATTCATATTGCAGAAATCCCATTAACAGTATTTGGACACGGTTTACAAAGCTAATAAATGTTATTGCATTCGATCCATTCACGGAGTTGATATTGGCGATGGTCACTGGTGGCAATTTAATATTGCTTTCAATGGACCATTTCCAAGTTAAAGAAAATAAGCAACTGCACATGATTATTGTGTCGGGATGTCAGGTTTGAAAATCATGCAAGTAAAAATGTATGAATACATTTGAATTCTAAAGTTAGCGTTTTAACTCATTTCTTTTGCAGATTTTTGGAATCATTTTTGCGGTAGAGTGCTTGCTGAAAATCCTAGCATGCGGCCCAGCCTTCTATTTTAAAGATAAATGGAACGTATTCGACTTTTCGCAAACGATTTTATTCCTCGTTGAATATAAATTTGAGTACAATACTAGTTGGATGAAAGCTCTACTTAGTTTACGCTCGGTAAGCATGATACAACTAATTTATTCCCAAAAAAGCTGAATTGACTAACTTTTTTTTGGTTAACAGCTTCGAATATTTCAATTGGCCAGAATTTGGCCAACCATGGATCACATGTTAAACAGAGTGTTTAGGATCATGGGAAATGTTAGTGACATGACGTTTGTGGCCATAGGCGCATTTTACATGTTTTGTGTGGCTGGAGTTCATCTGTTTGGTGGAATCTTTGGTATAGTTTTGGTTATCGTACATGTTCAATGCTAAAGGATAAATCACACAGGAAACGTTCATTTTTAGAAACCCGTCATCCCAAGTCTCACTGGCATTTCAGGGACTTTTGGCACTCTTTCATGGTCATTTTTCGATTGCTTTGTGGCGAGTGGATAGATTCCATGTTAGAGTGTGTGGATGATCATGGATGGACCTGTATCCCATTCTTTATTTTGGCAGTTATTGTGTTAGATCTGATTGTCCTCAACCTCCTTCTAATTATATTTCTTCAAAGATTTTCTACTAAAAATTTATCAACAAATAGAATCAACAGAAAGTCTAACTTGAATAAGGTTACTATTGCTGTCTACCGCTTTAAACGGTTAGGGATGTGGTTGAAAGTCAAATTGGGAAAATGTGCTAAACGAGGAGCTAGTGAAAACATTCAACCAGTTACTGCAATTCAAGAGGAAGAAAATAACGGAGTTGAGGCAACAATTCCTAGTAAAAAATTCTGTGAATGTCCCTGGCTGTGCGTAAAATTGCAAACCCTAATGAACAGCAAATGTTTCAAATACTTTAACATTGGGAATACAATAATTGCAATTGCTTGCCTGTCGTTGCGTGATGTCCATTTGAAATCAAGGCCGATACTGCAAGACTTTCTAAATGTTGCAGAAAATATAACTTTTTTTTTATGGCAGCAGAAGCTACCGTTAAAATTTTAGCGATAGGATTTTCCGCTTACATAAGAATCAAATGGAACTGTCTAGACTTTGCTATCGTCCTAAGCGGCATTTTGAATATTATTATAAGCTTTGTTGGCTATGGTTCTGTTGCGTTCTTGCGTTCAATGAGAGTGTTTGTTTTCAAACTTTGAACGAATGCACAGTCTTTTAAATTCTTTGGGAAAAACTATGCTTAAAATCTGCGAAATATTATTGATTTGTCTCCTAATTTGGCTAGTGTTTGCAATCATGGGTGTTCAACTTTTCAACGGAAGATTTTATTACTGTATTGATTTTGGTAGTTTAGAAATTGTCGATGCCAAAATTATCCACAACAAAGCGGAATGTTTGCACTCTAACTTTACTTGGCTAAACCCATTAACAAATTTTGACAACGTTGGCTGAGCCAACCTTAGGGTTCTTCAAATAATAACTTTTAAGGGATGGGCATACGCTTTCGATCAGGCAACTAGCTTTGGGGAAATTGATGAGCAGCCTAGTTTTGAAAAAACTTTTTGGGGTTCTTGCTACTTTGTTGCTGTTATTCTTTTTGGTTCTTTTTTTGCGTTTAATCTCTTTACTGGTGTGCTCATTGATGGACTTAATGAGGAAAAAACACAAAAAGATCAACATACTGCAAATGGTGGAAAGAAAAGTGGCTACCAGAAGACAAGAAAGTACATGCTAGAAAAATTGAAGACAAAACTTCTTAACTCTAGGACAAAGACGGTTAGAATTTACATTGTGACACAAACATGTACTTACATCATTTATGAACGAGTTTTTCTATTCCAATTTTAGCGCAAGTATAAAACATTTGTTTTGGAGGTTGTAACGTCAGAAAAATTTGAAATATTTATGCTTCTTATTTACGGAATCAACATGGTTTCACTGACAATGGAGCAACAACGTCCCAATGTAATAATTTCTATATTTCTTAAAACATTTTTACAAACAAGAAGCAAATCGTATTGGTGCAAGATTAAATATTGTGTATTTGTAGCCTGATATGGATACTTCATTGATTTTGAATGGAATTTGTACCGTTGTATTTGCAAGTGAATGTCTCCTCAACATGTTGACACAGGATGGCAGATTTTTCACGAACCCTGCAACATGTTTGAACTTTTTACAGAGTTACTATCAATATTTGACATATTGTGGACGGACATATGTGAAAACATCTTACTTCCCATTCCGCCCTGGTTTGCTCCGACTATTGAGATTTGCTTGGATTTCCAGATACCTTCGTCATATAAAAGCTGCAGACGGACTTCGACAACTTATGTCTGTTCTCCAAATCTCAATTCCGGCATTTCTCAACATATGCGTACTCCTGTTTCTGGTCACGTTTATTTATGCCACACTCGGAATGGAAATTTTTAAAGACGTTGTGTATTTTGCTGTTGGGATTCTGATTACGAGATTAATTTTAACACGCTACTCGACTCCTTCATTACACTTTTCCCTATCATATCCTCTGCAAGTAAGAGCATCAAAAGGAAGAGTTGTTGCATAAAATCTGGAATAGATAGTTTTAATAAATATTTTTTTAAATTTTAGGTTGGGACTTATTTTATCGGAAGTACTTGCAGCCTCTTATTGCAACCCCGAATCTGAAAGTGAAATAACATGGTACTGCGCTAACAACGGTAGCGACGGCGTTTCTCATTTCGTATCTGTTTATAACCTTCGTGATACGTGAACATGTTCAGTGCTGTAATACTAGATAACTACACGGAAGTTTTCAAACTTGTGGAATGCGAGCTTAGAGATGAGCATTTTGATATGTTTTATGAAGTTTGGTCCCAGTTGGATAAAAAGTTCCCGTGTTATTAGCTACAACACCTGTCTGAGCTGTTTGAGATGCTTGAACCACCTTTTCAAGTTTCAAAGCCCAATCAAGTTGCAATTTGTCTGATGAATATACCGATTTACGAAGGTAACATTACTCCTCAATTTGACACGGTATTTTTAATAAATAAATGGCTTCACTTTATAAATTTGCAGGCAATGTGGTTTATTGCGCTGACGTCTTGGATGCTGCCATCGTTTGTTTATACTTTCGCAAAGGTGTTGTTCCTGCTGAATACTTCAACCATTATCAATACGAAATGAAAAATGAGAAGAGTTGTAAACTAGAAAAATGCTCTTCTACGTATCTGCTGCAACAAAATCAACGTTGTGCAATAATAATTCAACGCGCTTGGCGAAACCGACGAAAACTTCTCAACAAGTAGTGTTCTTATTACGTTGTAGTTGAACATGTATACTATTTTGGTTCTGATTAAGTAGATAACCAAGTAGAGGGCGAATTACGGAAAGCAAGCAGGTTTCGCCATTTACGTTACTGTGCCGTCATGATCAATTAAAATGTAAATACGAATTAATTGAAAAATAACAATATGCAACAACCAATACCAATCTATAATTTACACTCAATGATATATCTGATGTTAAGTGTAAACATGTACCTGTACTTACACTGGATATCTAACTTGATGTTGTAAGTTAACCAAAACGTTTTCCAAATTTTTTACCAATTGCTCTGTTCATCCTTCCTTTTCTTCACTTCAGAAATGTAAAACATGTGCACACTGTGTACTAGCTTAATAAATTGATTCCATAATGTGACAGTTTTACCCATTCTGATATTTATTTAGCCCTCTGAAGACTGCGTTTGAGATTGCGTGTGCATATGTTTATATCAATCCGAATAGGCTCCGAGAAACCCTTCGTCAACGCTGCGAACACCGGTTTACTATTGCTCTTGCTACAAACGAAACGCTTAGGTAGCTTACTTTATTAAAGAATTTTGTAGTGTTTCTTTTAACCTATGTATTCTTAAGACTCACATATTACATAAGTTTCAATTTGTATAGTTATATTAGAACGGAATAGTGACGGTAAACATTTTTAGAAAATGATTCTAATAAAGTTAATCACCAGTTGGAATGAAATTCTCGGAAAAGCATACTGACACGAATACGAATAATTTAAATGTGCGCCTAATCATTTCCTATTAAAAGCAGTTCCTGTATTTGTACTTGTTACAATCTATCCTTTCACGAATTACATGGTATATAATTCTTACTTGGATAACTTCAGTTTTCAAACTAATTGCTAGTACAGTTTTGGCTATTATTATATCCCGTTACTGCAGCCAGTACATCAGAAACGTTGTTCTAAAACCTTATATTATTATAAAAACTCTGAAACGTGTAATTTTCGTGTTTCCGCGTGATTTCCACGTTAGTAAATAGCTACTTCTTGTAACGTAATCTAGGGAAGTATTAGAGAAACCACTTTGTCAAATCGTACCAATCTGCATAATTATATATTTTGAAACTTGTACAGGAAATATACTCAACCCAATAAATTAACTTCTGAAAACTTGTTCCTGATTCACTCGAATTGTTCGCCTCAAACCGGCCAGTCTTTAAAAAAGTTCCCTTGATATCATTCAAACAATCTTAACTGCCCTAACAATGAAGGGATTAAAAAGGTTAGCCAGTTCATCAAATGAGAAAAAAAACTTTAACAAAAATTCGATCGTGAGCCCATGGTATTTTATGGACTTCAAGTGTACAAAATTTTTTGGAAGGGTCTCCCCATTCCTGGTGGATATGAGCTGGTTGGCTCCAACTCTGTTTATTTTTCTATACATCCCCCAAACCGACATAACTTTCTTCGACTGTCTACCATCTTTCTATTTCTCGTTGCCAGCTGGTTTGGAAGCGTTTTTGTGTTGCTGAAAAAATTACTTTCCCCTAATGAAATCGAGCTAATTTGCTAACATATCAACACTAATTATTGTATTTTTCGGATCATCACTTCTGTTAGCGGTGGGTGTAACTACATTTTGGTCAATGCAATCTTATAGCTCTGTGAACACTGCTCAGAAACGGACTGGAACTACGTAAGAAATTAGTAAATTTACCATTTTAGTAGCTTTTTTAAAGTAATTTTTAAGAATTTGACAGGAAAGAATACGGAAGCTTTGATGTTGACGTGACTGGATTTCTAATTACGTATTACATGCTTGGAATAAGTTTCCTTGGACCACCGTTCTTTTTGCTTTGCGGAATTTTCAAAATAAATCCTTATAACATCCTATTCAAAGAAATTATTCCGTTTTTGCCACCAGAATCAGAGCAGAGCTTATGTTTCCACATCGTCTTAACGCTGGTTGCCTTTGTTGCTAATATTGCCAAATGTTAGGGATGCCACTTCCACGGATTATTGGAAGAACGAGCAATAAATGCGTGTGTCACTGTAGGTTGGATTTACCTGCTTGCAAAAAACTCCTTCGCCAGTCCGCTTATCAGCAGTTTAGCAATCAGCGTTTTAAAATTCAACGCTTACTAAATTGTAACTGCTGATAAGCGGTGGCGAGTTGAAATTTGGATTACAGAAATCCAACCACAGTGACACACGCATTTATTGCTCGTTCTTCCAATCATCAGTGGAAGTGGCATCCCTACATTTTGGCATATTATGCAACAAAGGCAACCAGCCGTTAAGACGATGTGAAACATAAGCTCTGCTCTGTTCTGGTGGCAAAACGGAATAATTTCTTTGAAAGGATGTTATAAGGATTTATTTTGAAAATTCCGCAAAGCAAAAAGAACGGTGGTCCAAGGAAACTTATTCCAAGCATGTAATACGTAATTAGAAATCCTGTCACGTCAACATCAAAGCTTCCGCATTCTGTCCTTTCAAATTCTGAAAATAATGGTTACTTTAAAAATAGCTACTATAAATGGCAAATTTTACCAATTTCTTACGTAGTTCCAGTCCGTTTCTGAGCAGGGTGTTCACAGAGCTATAAGATTGCATTGACCAAAATGTAGTTACACCCACCGCTAACAGAAGTGATGATCCAAAAATACAATAATTAGTGTTGATATGTTAGCAAATTTAGCTCGATTTCATTAGGGCAAAGTAATTTTTTCAGCAACACAAAACGCTTCCAAACCAGCTGGCAACGAGAAATAGAAAGATGGTAGACAGTCGAAGAAAGTTATGTCAGTTTGGGGGATGTATAGAAAAATAAACAGAGTTGGAGCCAACCAGCACCATATCCACCAGGAATGGGAGACCCTTCCAAAAAATATTTTGTACACTTGAAGTCCATAAAATACCCATGGGCTCACGATCGAATTTTTGTTAAAGTTTTTTCTCAATTTGATGAACTGGCTAACCTTATTTAATCCCTTCATTGTTAGGGCAGTTAAGATTGTTTGAATGATATCAAGGGAACTTTTTTAAAGACTGGCCGGTTTGAGGCGAACAATTCGAGTGAATCAGGAACAAGTTTTCAGAAGTTAATTTATTGGGTTGAGTATATTTCCTGGTACAAGTTTCAAAATATATAATTATGCAGATTGGTTCGATTAGACAAAGTGGTTCTATAATACTTCCCTAGATTACGTTACACGAAGTAGCTATTTACTAACGTGGAAATCACGCGGAAACACGAAAATTACACGTTTCAGAGTTTTTATAATAATATAAGGTTTTAGAACAACGTTTCTGATGTACTGGCTGCAGTAACGGGATATAATAATAGCCAAAACTGTACTAGCATTAGTTTGAAAACTGAAGTTATCCGAGTAAGAATTATATACCCATGTAATTCGTGAAAGGATAGATTGTAACAAGTACAAATACAGGAACTGCTTTTAATAGGAAATGATTAGGCGCACATTTAAATTATTCGTATTCGTGTCAGTATGCTTTTCCGAGAATTTCATTCCAACTGTGATTAAGTTTATTAGAATCATTTTCTAAAAATGTTTACCGTCACTATTCCGTTCTAATATAACTATACAAATTGAAACTTATGTAATATGTGAGTCTTAAGAATACATAGGTTAAAAGAAACACTACAAAATTCTTTAATAAAGTAAGCTACCTAAGCGTTTCGTTTGTAGCAAGAGCAATAGTAAACCGGTGTTCGCAGCGTTGACGAAGGGTTTCTCGGAGCCTATTCGGATTGATATAAACATATGCACACGCAATCTCAAACGCAGTCTTCAGAGGCTAAATAAAGATCAGAATGGGTAAAATGTCACATTATGGAATCAATTTATTAAGCTAGTACATAGTGTGCACATGTTTTACATTTCTGAAGTCACTGAAGTTAAAAGGAAGGATGAACAGAGCAATTGGTAATAATTTGGAAAATAGTTTTGGTAACTTACAACATCAAGTTAGATATCCAGTGTAAGTACAGGTACATGTTTACACTTAACATCAGATATATCATTGAGTGTAAATTATAGATTGGTATTGGATGTTGCATATTGTTATTTTTCAATTCAATTCGTATTATATTTTAATAGATCATGACGGCACAGTTAACGTAAATGGCGAAACCTGCTTGCTTTCCATAATTCGCCCTCCTACTTGGTTATCTACTAATCAGAACCACAATAGTATACATGTTCAACTACAACGTAATAAGAACACTACTTGTTGAGAAGTTTTCGTCGGTTTCGCCAAGCGCGTTGAATTATTATTGCACAACGTTGATTTTGTTGCTGCAGATGCGTAGAAGAGCATTTTTCTAGTTTACAACTCTTCTCATTTTTCATTTCCTCTTGATAATGGTTGAAGTATTCAGCAGGAACAACACCTTTGCGAATGTATAAACAAACGATGGCAGCATCCAAGACGTCAGCGCAATAAACCACATTGCCTGCAAATTTATAAAGTGAAGCCATTTATTTATTAAAAATACCGTGTCAAATTGAGGAGTAATGTTACCTCGTAAATCGGTTATATTGCATCAGGACAAATTTGCAACTTGATTGGGCTTTTGAAAACTTGAAAAGGTGGTTTAAGCATCTCAAACAGGTCAGACAGGTGATTGTAGCTAATAACACGGGAACTTTTTGTATCCAACTGGGACCAAACTTCATAAAACATATCAAAATGCTCATCTCTAAGCTCGCATTCCACAAGTTTGAAAACTTCCGTGTAGTTATCTAGTATTACAGCGCTGAACATGTTCACGAGTATCACGAAGGTTATAAACAGGTACGAAATGAGAAACGCCGTCGCTACAGTTGCGTTACCGCAGTACCATGTTATTTCACTTTCAGATTCGGGGTTGCAATAAGAGGCTGCAAGTACTTCCGATAAAAATAAGTCCCAACCTAAAATTTAAAAAAAAAACATATTTATTAAAACTATCTTATTCTAGAGTTTATGCAACAAATCTTCCTTTTGATGATCTTACTTGCTGAAGTTATAATAGGGAAAAGGTAACGAGGGAGTCGAGTAGCGTGTTAAAATTAATGTCGTAATCAGCATCCCAACAGCAAGAATACACAAGTCTTTAAAAATTTCCATTCCGAGTGTGGCATAAATAAACGTGCCAGAAACAGGAGTACGCATATGTTGAAGAAATGCCGGATTGAGATTTGGAGAACAGACATAAGTTTGTCGAAGTCCGTCTGCAGCTTTTTATATGACGAAGGTATCTGGATCCAAGCAATCTCAATAGTCGGAGCAAACCAGGGCGGAATGGGAAGTAAGATGTTTTTCAACATTATGTTCCGTCCACAATATGTCAAATATTGATAGTACTCTGTAAAAAGTTCAAACTGTTGCAAGGGTTCGTGAAAAAATCTGTCATCCTGTGTCAACATGTTGAGGAGACATTCACTTGCAAATACAACGGTACAAATTCCATTCAAAATCAATGAATATCATATCAGGCTACAAATACACAATATTAATCTTTGTACCAATTCGATTTACTTCTTGTTTGTAAAAATGTTTTAGAAATATAGAAATTATTACATTGGGACGTTGTGCTCCATTGTCAGTGAAACCATGTTGATTCCGTAAATAAGAAGCATAATATTTCAAATTTTTTTGACGTTACAACTCCAAAACAAATGTTTCATACTTGCGCCTAAATCGGAATAGAAAAACTCGTTCATAAATGATTGTAAGTACATGTTTGTGTCACAATGTAAATTCTAGACGTCTTTGTCTAGAGTTAAGAAGTTTTGTCTTCATTTTTCTAGCATGTACTTTCTTGCCTTCTGGTGCAACCTTCGGGAACTGCTAACGAATCAAGCTGCTCGACCCCGCTTAATAGTTCTTTCTTGAGATCATCGTACGATTTTAGAGACAACGCCAAAATCATGTTTAAGTGGTGTAGAATGACCGAGAAAAAGTGTTACACGAAAGTAAAGCGCATGTCACGGACCCCCGGATTTTAAAAATCTAAAAACATTTGTTATACTTTATTATACACATAAATAGCAGCCATTTTTCACACCAATCCTGAATTATTCTTTGCGTCGTGTTAACTCTCTGCTTTTTTACTCACCTTGTAATAAATATCATCCCAAGAATCCTGCAACATTACACGCATAGTTGATAGCAAGCCCAACTCATGGAGCTATACATACGGTCATCGTGATCATCTATTTGGAAGGCATGTTAAGTTTTCATAATTTGGGCATTGCCTACAAAATGCGGTTGGATTTAGAATTACATGAAACCAATATGTAAGTTACTTGCTGATCTGCTTCACAACAAAAGCATGAAAACTTACTAGTCATTGAATTTTATTTCACTATACGACATATTGGTTATCAACATGCCAATTAGAGCTATTTGAGATCCATGCATTCCAATTGGAGTCACGATTTTCATCAACAGATCGTCTCAGGGAAATCACGAACGCATATTTGAGTGGAAACGCCCTTATATAAGTGATAGCCGACCAGGGCATACATCCATATGACAAACAATGTCCATGAAAACATGTCACGGGAATCAACGGTTTTTAACACGGCTTTTCCTGCTGACTTTTAAACCTGAAAAGAATTATTTGATTTAGAGATACAGATTAACTCAATTTAATAAAATCTGACTACTGGGAATGAAGCGGCTTATTTTCCAATAAACGAAATCCACAGAGAAAATGATGCTTCCAATAAATGGAACATAAGTGGTACAAGAAGTAGCAATCCAGAATGCCCCAGCCGTCCCTCAAGAATGCAAACTGTTCGAATATTAGTCCTTTTTGCGATTACATTTGTCACAAAGTCAAATGTGTAGGTTGCCCCAAAAATTTGTAGTGCTCTGGGTTGAAAAGTAAATTAATATGATAATAATATTCACTACAACATGCGAGATTTATGCTAAAGATAAGATACTTACATCAGTTGGTATTGGTTACCAGGATGTGTCAGAGGACCATCCAACAAAAGCTGTGGCCATATATGAACAACGATTAAATCCAATGATGGAGTAAGAA
>LJIJ01004137.1:0-15902 GCA_001718145.1 Orchesella cincta
GAAACATTGAAATGATTTAAGCAGGTTAAAAGCAAAACTACATTATCAGGATCACTACAGTCAGGTTGTTGCATAAAGTTGTAAACTAGGAAAACTTTTAGTCATTCAAATCTTTAAATTACTTTTCAAAAATTCAACCAACTGGTTATCTACTAGGTAGTGAAAATCAACATTGTAGGGGGGCTTCACAATGTAAGTGAAGTTTCCGATATCATACATTTATTCACAGGAACAGAGACAGTGTATTGTACTCTTCCTTCCTACTTCCTTTATCCGCCTACCATGAGCTTTATCAGCTCTTGCTGCTTGGAATCTTTTGAATGCCATTTTTAGCCTGTGTGGTTATATATACAAACCTCCAACCGCATTTTGCACACTATGCCTTTTTAAGAAGTTTAAGATGGGCATCTACACGATGTTTCCCAAACATGGCCCACAACTCCCAAACTTGATGAAGGTTTTACGATAGGCTGGAGTAGTTTCGTGACTTATTTGATGATGAATGTTTTCATGAAATTTCAAGCGATTGGACACCATGCGCATCTTGCAATGTTTGCAAGTTTATTTACCAGATTTGTAAAGTTTGCATGGGATTTAATTCGTAAAAGGTGTCCATGCACTCTGTATGGACAAAGTCTGCAAACATGTCGTAAACTCTTCCTTTATTTTCAAACCTTGCGAGAACAACTGAGGTCTTCAAATGTATGATGTTCCTCTGGTATTTATGTTACTTGAAGTTAAAACTATCACATATGGTGGATTGGAAAAGTCAGAAGCGTAAAAATTTTGTTTTTTTGAGATATTTTGAAAAGGCTAGGTTTTTGAAATGAGAAATATTCGAGTATGTAGTGGTCACGAAGTAAAACTAAACAAGGTTTTTTTGCATAGCTCACGGTGTGCAGAATGCATTGAATATAAAAGAGTATATACTGCATTTAAAAGTTTTACTTTGTAAGTAGCCGTAGCTACTTCATAAGACAGAAAACTGAAACAAACAACTACAATAGACCATACATCAATTCCTACAGTTACGAGGGAAATTTCATGATAGATTTGAAGGTTAATGATATAGCCATGGGTCCAGGAGGCAGGGCAACTACACTTGGGCCCAGATACGAGTTTAAGCATAAACAGTAATAAGACATAACCTTACCAAGTTTAATCCATATTTATTGTATTCCGACAAACCAAAATGTATTAAAGTTCACAAGGCAAAAAAGCGGAGAATGGAATTTCATTAATAGATTAAAATGCGATTTTTCAGGTTTAAATAGTGTGAAGAAGCCAATGGCACCGTTTAAGGTTTCAAAAAGTGCATTTTGATTTTTTACGTTAAGGTACAGCGCAAAGAATTGTTAAGCCAAATTAACTTAGTTTCGTTAAAACTGTTCGCGTCCAGTATCCCCAAGAACTTCGTCTCATCCTTAAGCTTAGAATCTTTCTCAAGATAAAGATGACCTGTAGTTGCTCCGCCAAAAAGAACTCTCCTGACACATCAAGTACTTACCTTGTTAGACTTTCTTGGGACCTGGATTGTAACTAAAGTAGCCAGCAAGGAAATACATGCCATTTGGGTTAACTTGGTTCAGTTGAGCATATCAGTTTCCTTTAATTTAGCAGAACATTTACACACATTTTTCTTACTTCGGCAACAAAACCACATTCCCGCACAAAGCTGTCTAGTTTATTAATTTGATAATTTTGTTGTCAACTTAAGCATTAATCTTCAAAGTAAACTTCGCGCCAAACGAACTTCTACTGAAAAGCTTGATACAGCTTTATGATTTTCTTCCGTCAACTAGCGATACGTTGACTAATTTGTAATAAGTTAGCGCTACTTTAGGGTATTCATAAAACCATTAGTAATAAGTTCAGAACTTATCGATTACAATTAGTATTAATCAAAAGTTATATATATAATGCAATAATAATGCAACAAAGAAAAGGCTCAGAAAATGGGGTTTTAATGGTTTAAGTTTGAAGTAAGTCCAAAAGTGCTATAAGGTATTAGCCTTTATTGAAGCAAACATATTACACCTCTACAAAACCGTATAACAATCAAATAACGTTTTCCAAGACATCAGAAATAACTTTGAGCATATTCTCCACTTTGAGAAACTAATACTCGCTCACAGTTTCTCCACATGGGAAACAACTTTGGCTTCCTTTCACTAAAGAATGAGCCGGCGAAGCAAGAATATTCGCATTTTCTTTTGAGTGCTCCTTCACCAGGTGTGTGCTCTTGCACATTTTCCTTCCCACGAGTCCGCAACAAATGTTATTTTATTAACCTGTTTCCCGCATATTGAAAGGAGCAGAGGTTGCACTTTAAATCATTGCTCCAGAGTGAACTGGACTAACCAACACGGTCATTTTCATAAGATTAGAAAATAGGCCATCAAATTATAACTATATTTTAGCGTTTGTGATAGAATGATTATTGTTCGCTAAAGGCCAACTAAAACCAAGGTAGGTTGAAGCTGTTCTTGACGAACCATAGCAGCATAGTAGTAGTAGTAAGAAAAACCCATATCATTAAGCTTTTTAGAGTTAAGGTCATAAATTTTATCACGTAATCAAAAATTTGCATAGAGTTCCTTAACATATCCCTGATTAGCGCTTCTGTGGTGTACATGGCTTTCCTCCAATGACCGTTCACAATTTTCCACAATTCAAAATAAATCGAACGATAACAGAATAGGTCTCAATGAAACTCCAGCAAATATCACGATTTTATGAGTAAATTTGTGTTTTACACTTATAATAAAAAAAGATTCGGTTTATACATGGTATGAGGAGAAAGCTAATAAAATGTAGGGGAAACTCACGGTAAAATCCGTTATCGTAGATGCGCACGTGGCATAAAGTATGACAAGTAAATATTGAATGGAACGAACTGATAAATCTGGGTATTATTAGGTAGGTAATTAATAAATTGCAGGAGACTAGGTAAAGAATTCCAAAGAATTGATATATCATGTAAACTAAAATTATTTTACTATAAGTCTTCGTAATTATTTAAGTTACATGTGTTTTATTTCATTTTAAATTGAATCAAACGATTAAGTCCTACAAATAATTTTGTGGTATTTCAAGGAAGTAATTTAATACTGCAATAATTACATAGTTTTAGTTTGTGTTTAAATTTTAAAGGTTCAATATTATTATAGTTTAAGGTATATAAATTAGAGTGCGTATTTTTATGAAAATGTGCTGCTGCTGCTGGTATTAATAATGATATGTAGCTAATATAGATTAATGTTTAATGATAAGTTGTCAATTTTTCATTAAAAAGAAAGTAGTAGCAACATTTAAAACATATTCGTCATGTTGTATGAATTTTATTATGAGGTGATGGGTTGGTTGATTTGTATGTTTTAAAAACGAATAAAATGATGTCCACGTAAAAAATATTTCACCCTACGATTTAATTTTCTTGCACACTTTATTGCATTTTATTCACTCCATAAATATAAAAGTACGTTCAAACTCATTTCATAAAAAATTATCATGCACATACCTTTCTTTTTCAGTATTTACAATGAATTTGGAGTTTTATGCTCATCTAGACCTGCAAACATTATCAACGTCGTTAAGAATACAAAACTGCTCACACTATATTTGCATACATGTTATTTGCGTTGCATACAGATGCGTTATGCTTTCATCTACCTCTAGTTTTGACCAACAGCAAAGCAACAGAATAAATACATTACAAAGTCATAGTTGGAGAAAAATCGCTAGCTTACTGTGTCTGCTAAGATTACCTGAAGGTAAGGGGTTGTTCTAGATGTGAAGTAAAAAATCCCATTATATTTCCAATCGCTAACTCGGAGATAAATCTTGTTTCTTATCCGCCTAACTGAAAAAATTAATCAATTTTTGATCTGGAACATAATATAAATATTCGAAGACATAATATGTTGCAAGTTTTTTTTAAATTCTCAGTTTTATTCGCATGAAACTTTTTGTACGATGCATATAGACATTGAGAATATGTCCGCTAGCAATGCTGCTTAACCAATCAAACATTTGACGTACACTTTGGTTCATTTATTCTACTGTTCTACTTCATATACTGATGAATCAACGGCAAACCAAGAAGCATCCTTCAGCCAAATACTGCTCAAAGTTGCGAACACTTTGTGTTACTTCTATTTACGATAGAAATGGGTGCATACAGAGCATTTATTTAGCATGATACATTAATTGTGAAGCAAATTTACATACGAAACTCGTAGCTCATCCAACTTTAGCATTCCACTCTTGCGTCATGTTTTCTCCCTATCCAGATCGTCACTATTACGCTGCTTTGTCATACAAAGAGCAAGCCACTTCATTTCCTAAAGAGGGTTGGAAGGAATCCAGCAAGCAAGATAAGTTTCCATGTCTCGGAAAAGCAAGCGTTTTGCATGTAAGATTTTTGTGAGCAATGTCCCACAACTGAATATGAATTCCACTCCAGCATCATGACTTCTTCCAATACTGATCTTCACTAATGCGCCGCTACGTTCCGCAAAAACCAGTAGGCTCTTTATTATACCAGAGAGGGGATAAATAAAGCAAGCATTATAAATTTACAAGTATCCGATGAGCTGTGGTTTATATATTTCAAGCATATTCTTTACAAATGCATTTACCATATTTCTGAGGAATGTTACATAGCTACAAGTGCATAATCGAAACCTACGTATTTCCAAATCGGCAGCGCTAACATCAGCATCATACTTTGCTAGCATGCTTTGTTTTCGCACACTTCTTCAAATGGATATTAGACTGAAAGTGTAAAAAAATTAAAGAGCAGTTTCGTTCCTTTTATTTACTAATTTTAAAAGTTGTGTTACAATACGCATATCCAATATTTCTTTTTCCGTCCTCAAAAATAAAAGCCATTATTAAAACCAGCTAATCGTGACAATTTTGTTCAAATTATGAAATAAATGCAAAGATCTTAGTTGTAGTTGTGGAGAAATTACAAGCCTGATGTTTTTTGTGAGGTTTTTAAAGTAATGAAGTTTGTTTATAGCATGCCGGAATTATAAATTATTGCCATCATCTTCCCTATCATCAATCAAGAGGAAAACCACGTTCACAGCAATAAATACGATTCCAGTTGTAAATCTCAAGCACAATTTAATAATTCGACAATCGAGGAGAATTTTTAATTGAAAAAATGGAGTACATGCTGATTAAACGCTTTCATTTTTGCACGCATTTCATTGAACAGAATCAGATTCATGATTTGGGATAATTTATGGCTACATGTGTCAAAATTACGTACAAACAGTGAATAAGCATCGTGATTTCGTTCCGTAAAACCACTATCATCATTCTCTTCTGCAAACGTGCATGATTTTCGAGCGATCACTTGAATGGCAACAGCTCTCCAAGCTCAAAGTCCAAATACAGATACAATGAACTTCTTGTGGGATAAACTTCGTAACAGTGGTTGAACTAACTTTACTTTGATCAAAGCCCAGAAAACTGACAATGAGCTGTACTTTAGCTTCACCTTGCTTCGAACTGTGACTACAGCTTTCTCAATCCTCGTGTTCACGCAATGGAATATGATCAGACGTATTCTAAAGCTGAGCAAATGCACGAGCTAGCATTCTCAAACATAAAAGATTTTTGGGTCAAAGAAAAACGCTCCATGTTCATAAACTGCTTCGCAGTAGCGGAATAAAAGTCTTGGTCTAGAGAGAATGAAAAACATTATTACGTTTGCTAGTTAATTTTTCAAGCAGAAGCACGAACTTGTGTTTGATTTTGGTTTCAAGATTTCACAGTATGATTTTATATTAGAGCAAGCTAACAGCAGAAAATGAGAACATGATTGAATTCCTTCCATTGCTGAAATATGCACAGGCATTCAACGACAGCTCTTTGCATTTTGCTTTATTTTGACGTGTCTCGCAAACTCAATCTTTCTAGTTTTTGCTGCCCAACAACAACCAAGGAAGAGAAAACATTCGATAAAGAACGAATAACTGTCGTTTAAGGTTAGGTTAAGTCGAAGCTATGCTATTAAATAAAAACACCATTATTTTACTGCTTTCATTGACACAAACCAAATAAAATGAGGCTGTGTATTGTCTTAAGTCTATCAAATTCACTTGTAATAAAAAATCTTTGCATGAACCAGCTTGAAATACGCATGCTATACTTTTTGCATTTAGACTAATTTTAGCATCAAAATTAGACTTGACGTCAGCGTTCGGCCCAACGTAGCATTTAAAGACTTTTAATTTAACTGCCATTGCCATTTATCTTGTTTTACTAAATCAGCATCACTCCATCATGAAAGGAACTAAAAACCTTATTTATTGTTGCATCGCTTGGTTCTATGCATTTTTTGCAGGGTTTGAATACGCTGATGCTCATTCTAACGTCTACAATTTAGAATAATTAAGTGCATTTTACTAACATGAACTGCATTCGGCTTCTGCCATCACATCTATAAATTGAATATTTAGCATGTTTCAATTGATAAAATTTAGATCTGGTAGAAATTTGTTGAAAGAATTTTACATTCATGGGCTGGTAAACCTTGTGCGCAAATGGGTAGCCACACTTTTCTATTCTCCACCCTCATTTTTTAATTCACGTACTATTTTTCATATTTGCACTTCATATTTTCACATCATATTTCCATATTTCTTCATTGCCACAAAACGAATAGAAAGAGGCTGCATCTGAACAGGAATTAATATAAAAAATCATCGTTCGGAGCAAGTTATTAGTTAAATAAAATTCCTCCTGGGGTAATCTGCAACAAGTTTTATCATGCGCAATTGGGAGACTCACGTACATTTTTGAAGTTGAGATTAAATAGAATGTGAAGTAACTAAAACTTTCCCATGCATCAGCTTCATGACGAATGTATGTATCATCTAATCGACGTTTCTCTCTAAAAGAACATCACCCCCAAATGCATTGCGCAACAAACGCAGAAGCTTGTCGCATTGGTTGGCTCAATCCACTTTTTGCATGTTTGGAAAACTTTTACATAATGCGGTGGTGCCAATGCAAACGTATGTGATCTGGTCAAGCTTAGTTATCACTTGAAAGGAATTAAAGCAAACAGAATATATACATATCAATGTCAAACTTGGAGGGGAATCGCTTGCTGGCTGTGTCTAATATGGATAAATTAAGGTAAGCGTTTTGTTGTCAATATGAAGTAAATAATTTCATGGTTTTTTTCAATTGAAAACCTGCAGATAAATCTTGTTTCTTTTCATATTAACTGAAATATTAATTCATTTCTGATCAGGAGCCTGCCCAATTACGCAAGCCATATTATGCTGCAAGTCTTTAAAAAATTCTCATTATTCGCATGGAACTTTTTGTTGTATGCGGGTAGAGATTGAGAAAATGTTCTCTTGTAATGGTGTAGATGGGATCTAGCGTTAGTCATACGTTTTGTTTTATTTATTCTTGTTCTACCACAAGCTGCAAAACAAGAAGCATCTTTTAGCCAACTACTTCGTATTGTTGCAATCTTTATGTGCTACTTTTGTTTTCGACAGAGCAGCGTAAATACGGAGTATATATTTAGAATGATATATTTATTGTGAAATCGGTTTATATACAAAACTCATAGCTCATCCAAGTTATGCATTTCAATCCTAATCTTCACCGGCTGCGTTCTACAAACAACTTGCCAGTTCATTATTAACACAGCGAGGGGAGGAAATCAGCTAGTAAGGCAAGTCTACATGTATTTGATAAGCTGAGGCTTATATATCATAAGCATATTCTTTGCAAATGCACGAGCACGGTGTCCAACAAAGTGGTTTACATGGGCTAGCTGTGCTGCATACATGATCTTTAAGAGCCGTGCGATCACTCGTATGACAAAGGCACTCCCAGGACATAATCCAAGCACAAATTTAATGAGTTGTTTGTGTAGCAAAAACTGTAACAGTGGCTGAACTAAATTTTCTGGTGAGTCATTAGTAGAAAATTGACATTGAGATGTGACTTGATTTACTTTGGTTGTCGTTTCGTCCTCTTACTTCAGCTTTCCCAAACTTTATGCTCATGCAATGGAATACGATCGAACATAATCAGAAGCTGAGCAAATGCAAGCGCTAGCTTTCTCAAATTTGAAGGACTGATGTGTCAAAGAAATTTTTTTATGTGTTTTAGAATACGGCAACAAGAGACTTGATCAAGAGAATGAAAAACATTAATCCGCTTTTTAATTATGTCAACAGGCAGAAAACAAACTGTTGGTAATTGCGGTTTCGGAATTTTACTGTATGGTTTCATAATAAAGGTAGTTCACAGAAGAAAATGAGAATAGGATTAAATTTTTTCGAATCCTAAAATCCGCACACACTTTCAACGTCAGTCTTTTCTTTATTTGCACGCGTCTCACTAACTCAAGCTTTTTACTTTTCGCAGCTTAACAGCGAATAACGAAAGGAAACACTGGTTGATGACCCAAACCTTGTTGCGTGATGAGAGATCTTAATAAAAAGAGGATTAAAGGTACAACGGTAAAAAATGCCAATAATTCCCTTCTCTGAACGCCACAAATAAAATAGAATGAAATGTTATCAGAAATCAGCGTTGGGTGCAATTTAATATTAAAAGAAAACATAATTCCTTGAGTAATCTGGAAGTGATGTGCGTGTGCTCAATTATTTTTTGATTCGTACGTTTTTAAATTTTAAATTGAATAAAATGTGTAGTAACGGAAAATTAACTTAAAGGAATAATACATGGTTTAAATTTTACACCTGTTGTAAACGTTTGCAATGATACGAGCGTGTAATATAAAACTCGTGAATATTCTTTAGATAAACGTGACAATAAATACTTGCTCTTTCTTTTCCCATCAGCCATCAGCTTCATGACGAATGTGTAAAATAGGTACTTTCCACGCTCCGGTTCTGAAGTGAAGCTTTTCATTCAACTGACATCTACCATGTATCATATTTTGCTAAAACAATATCACCCAACATGCATTGCAGAACGTACATTAAAGCTTGCTGTATCGGTTAGCTATACCCCCTTTTTGCATAGTTAGAATTCTGTTATGTATTAGGCTGGTTTTTCGTGAAAAAGTGTTTGACCTAGTCTGGTTTAGATTTCACAGCAAAGAATGTAAAGCTAACTGCATATGCTGTAAAAAACTTTTTCTTAATCTGTAGCATTAAATACAAATTTCGAAGGAAAAGAAAATTTCACAAATATGTATGCCATGTTACGTTGCAAGTTTTTAAAGATTTTGCATTATTATTCGCATGGAATGTTTTGCTTGATGTCGGTAGAGAAAATTTTCACTTGTAATCCTGTGGACGGAATCGAGCCGTTGTTATATTTTTTGCTCTTTTATTCTTATGTTCTACTTCATGAACGGACAAACAAGCTGCAAAACAAGCAGCAAGTCTATGCATGTACAGGATTCTTTTCCAACGCGAGTACTAACCAGGGGAGGAAATGCCTGCGCCTCGCCTCACGTACCACCTTCGATAAACAAGCAGAAAAGCCGCAAGGCTGTCGCTGCGCGGCATTCACACCCGGCAATAGTAGCGAGAAAAAATTGTGAGACCTTTCTGCAGAGAGGTTGCTGTAAGCGAAACAGGGATGTTGCGACAAAGGCTAAGAAAAGCGTCAGCGATGAACGTCTGGCGCAGAAGCAAATAGTAGTGCCACATCTCGCCTAGGAGAATGCCCGCACATGCTAGCCTAGTAAGGTAGATACATGAACGTGCGTGAGGTTTGCTGGAAGAGCCAACAAACAAACAGCCAGGCAGGGATTGTGTTCATTCCCTTCTTCCTGTGTGCGTATACAGAGCATCTGCCTAGAGGAATCTGGACAAGCAGTAATTTTTGATATTATGCTGAATATAGTGATTGCATTCTGCTTAACCAGGTGAAATAAAGAAAAATAAACTGCTTGAGCTGTGAAAGCCATTTGGTGATGTGTGTGCCCTTCACATCTGAGCATTGTTATAACGTGAAAACTCGGAAGTCAGCAAAGCGCGGCTCTGACTCGAGCCATCTGCAAATGTGTTCATATACCAATTTCCCGAGGAGACTTATCTTCTTCAAGCGTTAGGGATCACACTTCCAAGCCGAGACCCAAACTAGCTGCGATCCATCTGCAGCTCAAGGGTGCATGTGCGGGCGAATCAGGATATTCTTGAGTTAGTCAAATTTGTAAGTGAGCCACCCGTGACTGCAATGGTATTTACTGTCAATTCGGGTTATCACTTGCGTAACATAGGGATCTAAAATTTGGTTTGAGCCGTTCCAGTTGACGGCTAAGCAGTAGCTTAAGCCTGTTGACCATCACCTCAGACCTCATAGAGTTGGGATTACTTGATTACCGAACTAAAAGCTGGCTTGTGAGGCGTTTAGCCTAAGTTCAGGCTTGAGAATGAAAGCCCCAAACCAGCCTCCCGTCGGCCCTCCAAAGGAAAGCTGTACTTGAGGCACCCGCTATGAAAACGGGCGATGTTGAGCCACCGTAAATTAATCAGTGAGATGACCCATCTCAGAGTTTCCATGGGGGAGTTTAGAAGTTATGATAAGCAGCGGATTTACAAGCCCAAGGTGATTCAACAGGCTCCTAGGGTAACCGGCTCTTAGCACTTTTGGACACTAGAAGGAAGGGCTTTTGGAAGTTTGAAGACGGTGACGTCGACGAATGCAAGAGTTTGAGCAGTTGGAACAACACCATATCAAGGTGAAAGTGCCCCTCAGTCGACGTTACAAGGTGATCTATAGCCTCCACCTTCACCTCGGTCTGTACCACCTCAACCTGTTTGATTCTAGTCGACAACTGCCACCACCACTGGCATTCCATCTACCAATTGGTCCACCAGCTTCTTTTCTTGGACCAGTATCATTTCCAAATAAGCTGCCACCTCCATTCCCGTTCTCTGGACCAGCAGCCTTTCATCCACCTCCAATGTGATCTGGGAGACTTCCACCGTATCCAACAGGTTATCTACTACCGTCTCAATCTCACGCCAACTCTGCCTCTGAGCCTCAACCTCGTCATTTGAGACCACAAGTTGAAAATGTAGCAATTGACGTAGTAGAGCATGACGAACCTCTACCAGGAGACATTTTCAAGCACCAGTCGCCTCGGGGTCTGTTCTCAAGCCATTCAAGGAAAAGGTGGCAATATACATGGGTGCCTTATCTCAACCATCACATTTGTCGGACTTGCACCTCCACTTCCGAGGTAGACCGAGTGAACCCCCCCCATGTGAAATAAATAAGTATCTACTACAAAGTAATGCCACCTAACATGCATTTGGGTTCACACGGAGCATCAAAGCTACATCCACCTTTGTCTTATAAACATCTGAGTTTCCTCCGGATAAACCTACACTTGCAACACGATTACATTGAAACTTGGCGGATACAAGAATCGAATGATAAGCAGAAGCAATTATGTATGGAAATTCCTCCATTCGTCCTCAAGACGGCAGTGAAGCACCTTGCCCTCTTCTCATTCCCTGAAACCCAATCAAAAATGTATTCCTTCTGCATCTAAAATGAAGTAAAGGTGTAGGTGAAGAAGGGACAGATTTTTGGTAGCAGATAGCCTTCGTAGATACACACATAAATCCCACAAATAGCTACTAACAAAATGTCATCCAGATTTTCTAGCAAAATATTTTGGTAGTAGGTAGGCTCATCAGCTAATCATGCAAATCCCAAGGTTTATGCACTTTTGTGGGTTTGCTCCCTTTTCTCAGCTCTCTCTTTCTTCAGTATTGCCTTTTCGTTGGTTCAGAGCACACGCTAAATCAGGGGAATTGAGATTCATTCTAAATATTTAGTTTTTTACTTTTACTTCTCAAAAATATTTTTGAGTGCTTGTTTCAGGACGGAGAGGAGAGGGGAACGAGACAATTATGGATCGCTATCGACATAAAATTCAAGCAAAAAAGAGTATGTCTATCGCTCAAGCTATTGCAAGAGCCAGAAAACGCATTCCGATTGTTATAAGCAAGTTGAATGCAAGGAGCACTGTCCTCAAAAGGGTTAAGGAGGGCCGGGATGGAAATCCAAGGAGAACAGATGAACGTCGACGTGAGATGGTCGAGGTCGGCTTGGCTGAGGTCGAGATACCCGAAAAATCTTACAACGAATTGGATCTCCTCCTGATATCTGTTCAACCGCATTTAAAAATTGTTAATAAAGAAATACTCATTGGTAATTTAAAGCTCAAATAAAGTATGGTTTGCATGCTCTCATGTATTATGACTGAAATGGTTACTCTATCTCAGTATTATTAAGTGTCATTTCTTGGTGAAGCACTGCTAACAAGTTACTTTGAGCTAGCTATTTATTTTATGCATAACTCTTTTGTTGAGGATATAGAAATTGAAATCATCATCATCATCATTTGAGTGCAGAGGTATGCAAACTGGAAAGCAAAAGCTTGACAAGATAGCAAGGCTAAAAGCAGAAGAGCTGAAAGTTTACTCTTGAAGAGAGCAAAAGCAATAGTTGAGTACGAGCTGTGGATGATATGCAGCTAAATACACAAAGAAACGAGCGAGCTTTGATCGGGGTCGCTTTTGCTGAGGATAAATGGATGCTTACCTCGTCTACGCGTGCACATTACGGCTAAGGAGGAGGTCGAATGAGTCTATATTCCAAAAGCAAGTTGAGTTGCTGTTTCTCAATAAAGCACAAAACAATTTGGAAGCGTCAATTTAACTTCATTTATTAAATGATCAACATTCTACAGGAAACTATAATTATGCCATGCAGTAACAAAAAATACAACAAGAAATACGAGAAAACCTATCATTCTCTATACAACTACAGTAGTATGGACAAAACTATCATTTTGGTTTTTAAAATTTCACTGGTACCCAGCGCTTTATGTTTAACATGAATGCATAACGCATTTAATAATATTATTATATTTTGAGGCTCATTTTAAATGTTGTCGAGTACCCCACCAAGTCCTCAACTCACCCGTTTATTCGTCACTGGGATGTCTCGTACAAACTGCTACTAATTTGGAAATTGATAACATACAACCTCTTTGACTTATTTTTTGGAAAATATCGATTGATTAGAAAGTCCGCAAATAAGATGACAAACGAAGAGTAAACTCCAATGCTCCACTTAATTGTGTAGCTGTCTCGGGCACAAAATTCCTGTTGCCACACTCACAACATAAATGGAGTAGATATTCACCAGCATCCCTATCACCATCTGCACAAGTTGGGTGGAGGTGAGTGCCATCGCAAGTTTTCTGGGGACCCGAATTTTCATAGCCTACAAAAGGGAAAATTAATCATTAATTTTAAACACAAAATTACGTAAAAAGCAACAGTTGGTGCAGATTGCCCCAAAATCAAAATTTCTAGACGACAAACTTACACGCAGAGCAAAGTATGGATACATGATTGAATGTACAAAATAGTTCATTACAGCATAGTAGCGCTGAATCGGTTCTGAGTAGGGATAAAACATGCTAAACAAAGCACATGGTGATGCAATGATGATACCTGCAAATGCAGACGGACAACGCTCATTTAAAACAACATGACTCCTTCTCAACTTTGATAGAACATTAGGGATAGCAATAATAGACAAACAGATTATAATTTACCATTGAATAAAGAGCAACGGCTGCTTCCTCAGCACTATAAACAACGTATCGCCCAACTCACGAATTTCGAGAGTGCAAAACAATACAGCCCAAAAGGCTAGTGGTTCATTGACTCCCTCTCGGAAGCAGACACTTTCTGTGAAATCATTCGGTAAGCTGAGCACATGCCCCAACTCCTGGCCCATTCGGTAGAAGCCAATCATGGAAAATATTGCGAGAGTCCAGTTCCACACGACGAGGGGCTTCCTCAGCTCAAAAGCTGGACGAGTTTTCATAAACCGCTTCAGTCCGAAGATGAGCAGAAGGTAGACAATGGTAGCATAAAAGGGAATATTTTTATTGGCCTTCATGTACGTCTTCCAGCCAGGGTCATCCACTTTTTCCAACCAGGTTGAGATGAACACGGGAGGATTCCTCGTGTCCAAAGGCACGTACGACCACTCACTGATATCGCTACCGTTTGCAAACATTTTATCCTGAGCCTCTGTTTGGAATAGTTTGGAATGTCGTTGATCTGTAGGAAATAATCAACTTAGTCTCTACCTTCGAAAATACAATAATAAACAGAGCAGCTGCAGCCAGGTTGAGTCTCAGCTTAGTTTTATATACAGTTGCATACAGATGGTGGAGTAGCAAGGAGTTTTCGAGATTGTGCAACTCCATTGTCTTGGATTTATTGGGACATAGGCAAAGTTGAGAAATTTTGAGATGGGCTATCCTTCCAATATAAAGCGGAATTGTAATTTGTCTTTCATTTTACCATTGCGAACCGCTTTAGTAAACGCCCGCATACTAACTACTATTGAAAACTTCAATTTATATCGGCGTTTATTATAATAAAAGTTGCCTAGCGTGATTGAAGTAGGGGGATACTTCTAGTGACTTGATGGAAGGCATGACAAGGGAATTAATGAGAGATTAGTAGTTCGGTTGTGTTTGAGAACACATTTGATGATGATAATGATGAATCAAGCGACAAAGAGGACAGTCTGGACTTGTTGTGGATTGGGGGAATGGGAGATCAGTGCCAGCACACCCATAATCTCTGCTGGACAAGCTGAACCTGAAGGACAAGAAACTGGAAAACTTCCGCAACGTCCCACTTCCCCGATTAAGTAGCAAGCCCGCTACCTAACGCTCTAACGGCAAGACAAGTTGAATGAGAACTGACGCTGTAGGTCAAACGGATAACCGGGAACAAGCTCCTGGAATAAAAATTTCACCGGTGGTGGAGACACCAGAAGCAAATGCTCAACTCGTTGAAGTGGAAGACGACCAAGCATCTCCCATTATAAAAATGGGCAGGGGCGCCACATCTGGAGCTTTCTCCGCTCCAGACAGCGCACCAGATATGGCTAAGAACCGAAGAAAATTTTGGGGTCCAATTTTATCCCTTTGAATAAATACTATGATTTTAGAATAACCTTTGTCTTGTGTGTTTTAACCATTTTATTTACGTGAATTACTGCATCCCACATCTCAGCTCATAATCCATATTCATTCATGTTTTTTGTCGTTTTCACTCATCAATCATAATGATCTAGAGGTGGAGGTTGGAGTGGACGTGTTTTATCTTTCCTGAAGTTTGTTTTCGTCTGGCAAGTTGCAGGAAGTGTCGTACAACTCGCACCGAGGTGGAGATGATGGTGCACCAGCCTCACTTCGGAAGAGAGAGAGAGACCTCTACATAAACAATTCGCCTCCTCCACCATTCCACCTGGTTAGCAAGATTGAACAAGTTTGGGTGGTATTTCCCTACAGATATTGTGTCTTGACAACTCCAAAGAGCGACAGTGGAGGTGGATAAAGTTGCTACCTTGAGCGCCGAGCTGAGTTAGATTATTGTAATGTAGATTGCTACTGTCATAATCTAATAGTAGTGAACTGTTCAATGAGTAAGTGTACTTTTAACAGAGTAGATGCACCAAGTAGAGTCGTAGCTTGCTTTTATATTGACCCCAATACATGAAGAAGGGAGCGAGCTGTACTCCGGCTTGTTTCTCTTTGATATATACAAGCTGTTCTTCTTACTTGTGTGTATTTTTGTAGGGACTCTACACCGACGGCGGTGTGGCTGAGCCTACAACTTACCTTTCGGGAATATCTTTATCCTCAACCCACAGCCCAAAGTGAACGGAGATGGATGGATGATGCAATATTTAGCTGCAGAAGTGGGTGGCACAAGATTCTGTTCAAAGAACGGAGGTGGTGGGCCCTTCAATAGTTAAAATAGTAAATGAATTTTGACATTATGAAAGTTGCACCGTTGTTCCACGACCCTTCACAGTTCCTGCAC